>CAUYQU010070764.1:0-11651 GCA_963574635.1 Cheracebus regulus | reverse complement strand
GTGAGAAGATGCCGTGTTTGATTTTTTTGTTCTTATGTCAGTTTGCTGAGAATGATGGTTTCCAGATTCATCCATGTCCCTACAAAGGACACAAACTCATCGTTTTTTATGGCTGTATAGTATTCCATGGTGTATATGTGCTACATTTTCCTTGTCCAGTCTTATCATCAGTGGGCATTTGGGTTGGTTCCAGGTCTTTGCTATTGTAAACAGTGCTGCAGTGAACATACGTGTGCATATGTCTTTATAATAGAACGATTTATAATCCTTTGGGTATATACACAGTAATGGGATTGCTGGGTCAAATGGTATTTCTAGTTCTAGGCCCTTGAGGAATTGCCACACTGTCTTCCACAGTGGTTGAACTAATTTACACTCCCACCAACAGTGTAGAAGTGTTCTTATTTCTCCACATGTTCTCCAACATCTGTTGTCTCCTGATTTTTTAATGATCACCATTCTAACTGGCATGAAATGCTATCTCAGTGTGGTTTTGATTTGCATTTCTCTAATAACCAGTGATAATGAGCATTTTTTCATATGTTTGTTGGCCTCATATATGTCTTCTTTTGAAAAGTGTCTGTCCATATCCTTTGCCCACTTTTGAATGGTTTTGTTTATTTCTTGTAAATCTGTTTTAGTTCTTTGTAGATTCTGGATGTTAGCCCTTTGTTGGTCAGATTGCAAAATTTTTTTCCCATTCTGTTGGTTGCCAGTTCACTCTAATGATTGTTTTGCTGTACAGAAGCTCTGAAGTTTAATTAGATCTCATTTGTCTATTTTGGCTTTTGTTGCCATTGCTTTTGGTGTTTTAGCCATGAAGTCCTTGCCTATGCCTATGTCCCAAATGGTTTTGCCCATGTTTTCTTCTAGAGTTTTTATGGTGTTAGGTCTTATGTTCAAATCTTTAATCCATCTGAAGTTATTTTTAGTGTAATGGATCAGGAAGGGGTTCAGTTTCTGCTTTCTGCACATAGCCAGTTTTCCCAACACCATTAAACAGGGAATACTTTCCCCATTGCTTATTTTTGTCAGATTTGTCAAAAATCAGATGGTTGTAGATGAGTGGCATTACTTCGAAGGCATCTATGCTGTTCCATTGGTCTCTATCTCTGTTTTGGTACCAGTACCATGCTGTTTTGATTAGTGTAGCCTTGTAGTATAGTTTGAAGTCAGGTAGCATGATGCTTCCAGCTTTGTTCTTTTTGCTTAGGATTGTCTTGGCTATGCGGGCTCTCTTTTGGTTCCATATGAATTTTAAAGTGGCTTTTTCCAGTTCTGTGAAGAAGGTCATTGGTAGCTTGATGGGGATAGTGTTAAATCTATAATATCCCCATTTTACCTTGAAAGTCCACAGATCGTGGATGTAATTTTACTATTTGATAACCTATTTGAATACCTAAATGCCCAGTGACTG
The DNA here is from genome assembly GCA_963574635.1 of Cheracebus regulus. Classification (NCBI taxonomy): domain Eukaryota; kingdom Metazoa; phylum Chordata; class Mammalia; order Primates; family Pitheciidae; genus Cheracebus; species Cheracebus regulus. The sequence goes on along the minus strand of CAUYQU010070764.1, from coordinate 10,234 downwards.
CATTTCAGGGTTGACGTATACTCCAACAATCCATGGCTGTTTTTATAACTATATGTAAGGATCCAGTCTATAGTTTGGACATTACTTAGAGGTTAATCCAGTCAGTATATGCCAAATCTGAGAAGTGTTGTAGGTAAAATTCTTGTTATAGATTTAGCCCTGGGTATCATTAGAACTATAGTGTGAGGGCCGGGTGCGGTGGCTCACGCCTGTAATCCCAGCACTTTGGGAGGCCAAGGTGGGTGGATCACCTGAGGTTGGGGTTTGAAACCCGCCTGACCTACATGGAGAAACCCTGTCTCCAAAAAAAAAAAAAAAACCACTATAGTGTGTTGAAATTGCATGAGAAAAGCATCCTTCAGCATTCATGCAAAGGATACATGTCAGGAATGACTATTAGGAGTAATTTCAAAAGCATATTAATGTGTATTCTGCATTCATCCTTTCTCTGGTCATCTTTCAGGCTCAGGCCCAGCTTTCTGAAATTTTATGTCAAGTTTTGACTTTATTTATTTTGCTGCTTCCTTTAAGCAATGGACTTATTCTGTACTTTTTTATATATATAAATAAGGTTATCATTTTGTCATTTTTTTCATAAATTTTTATCTACATTGTTGAACTCATGACACATATAGCTTCATAATGCTTTTTTGTTTTATTTGAGAGAGGGTCTCAATCTGTTGCCCAGGCTGAAGTACAGTGGCAAAATCATGGCTCACTGCAGCCTCGACCTCCCAGGCTCAAGTGATCCTCCTACCTCAGCCTCCCAAATAGTTGGGACTACAGGCATATACCATCGCACCCAGTTGTTTGTTTTGTTTTTCCCCAGGCTAAACTTGAACTCCTGGACTCAAGCAGTCCTTCTGCCTCGGGCTCCCAAAGTGTTGGGATTACAAGTGTGAGCCACCATATCCAGCTGCTTCTTTTACTTCTAATAATATAAAGCTTTTTTCCAGTTTTTAGCTATTATAAATAAAAACAGCAGTGAACATTTTTATAAATAAACATTTGTTTATATTAACTATTTTCCTTAGGAGAAATTTTAGAGGGTAGAATTATGAAATCAAGAAGTTAATGTACTTTTTTTTTTTTTTTTTAGGGAGTCTAACACTGTCATCCAGTGGTGTGATCTCAGCTCAATATAACCACTGTCTCCTTGGTTCAAATGATTATCCCGCTTCAGCCTCCCAAGTGGCTGGGACTACAAGCGTGTGCCACCACACCCAGCTAATTTTTAGTAGAGATGGGGTTTCACCATGTTAGCCAGAATGATCTCAATCTCCTGACCTTGTGATCTGCCCGCCTCGGCTTCCCAAAGTGCTGGGATTACAGGTGTGAGCCACTGTGCCTGGCTAATGTACCTTTTTTTTTTTTTTTTAAGGATCTCAGTACATTTTGCCAAATGCTGCTATTAAACATGCCTCAATTTACATTTTTACCAGCAGAATGTCTTTTTTTGCATAGCATATGCTTTTCCATTTCCACAGGCATATTCAACTATATCATCACCTGTTTCTAGGTTTGTATTTCCTGATTTAGTAAAATTAGGAGTTAGCTCCTAATCCATTTATCATTTGTTTTGGTACCTGATGTGAAAAAAGGGTCAAAGTACATTTTTCCCCTAAATATTTAACTGCTTGACAATTTGTTCACTTGACAATTTAACCACTGCACAGTTTGTTCAGATAAGCCTTCTTATCCCCCTACTCATTTATTTAAGATGTCTGCCTTATCCTGTACTGATTCACAATCTCTTATTCACAATTCTAAAACCCAAAAGGTTCTGGCATCCAATGTTTTCCCCCTAGATTTAACATCAGAACTCATTCTGTGGCAAAGCCTGACCTGAAATGACATGAGGCTACTTACAGTCATTATCTCATTTGTAGAAATGTTGATTAGTCTGCTGTTCCCGACTCACCTGGGGGCATATGGTGCAAACATTGAGTTATTTTTTAGAAATCCAGAATATTCTGATTTATGAATCCCAGCTAACCCCAAAGGTGTATGATCAAAGCTTTTGGCCCTGTATTAAATGTATACACACATATACACACTATATGGTATGTGTATAGGCTATTCTGTGCCACTGATTAAATCATTATAACTTTGTGTCTATGGTTACTGTTTTGTTTTTCCAAATATTCACCCTTTTATGCTTTCTAATGAACTTTAGAATCACTTGTATTATTTCAAATTAAATTTTTATTGGAATATTTGAAGTACATTAATGTCATAAGCTAATTCATAAAGAAGCAAAGGATAAAGACCATATCGTATGTATCAAAGTGTTATAGTCATCCCTATCATAAATTTGTTGCTAAACTGGATGTTTTTGTTTGTTACTATTTTTAGGAAGCCCTTCATGTCATAATTAAACTGGCTATTGCTGTTATGTAGGGATGGTCTTGCTTTATTAATACAAACTTTTTATAGAGACACAAAAAGAAAAGTACACCACTAGGCCGGGCGCGGTGGCTCACGCCTGTAATCCAAGCACTTTGGAGGCCAAGGCGAGCAGATCACCTGAGGTCAGGAGTTCAAGACCAGCCTGACCAACATGGTGAAACCCCGTCTTTAAAAAAAAAAAAGAAAACAGAAAAGTACACCACTGTAAATTCATGAACCTCCGTGATTTTTCTTTAAAGACATCCACATAATCACCATGAACATTATCGGTAATCTAGAGTAGTCATTATCATGACTTCTACACCAGAGATTAATTTAGCTTTGTTTAATGATATCAGTGGATACATGCGGTGTATACTCTGTGAGAAACACTCATGTTTTGTATAATTCGGCTCAGTCATCTTCAATGCTGTGTATATATTTATTGTATTACATTACAGTTAATTCATTTTATAGATGGGAAAAGATGTTACGAACAGACTGCTGTGAACGTTCTTGTACTTTATTTTGTGAATGTATTACACTTCTCAGATAGATACTTAGGAATAGGGTTGCTGGAACACAGTTGCATATATTCAAACATTCAAATTTTTTCATTTTCCATAGTGGTTGCAACAATTTATGCTACACTCAACAGTATGATAAGAGTTTTCGTTACTCCCTGTTATTTCCAATGTTTGGCATTTTCATTGTAGCCATTTTAGTGGTGTATATTGGTATCCATTGTGGTTTTAATTTGGTGTTGGATTTTTGGGGCTGGTTTTTTTTTTAATGAAGTTGAACACCTTTTCAAATGCTATGGGTATCTTTTGTGGACAGTCCAGGGTTTTTGCCCATTTTTATATTGGGTTGTCTGCCTTACTGATTTTTAGGTGTTCTTTCTGTATTCTGGATACAGTCCTTTTTCGGATGGACATTAGATGTTTGAGTATTTTCCCATGTTATTCTTCTAAAAGCTTTATGGTTCAACCTATTTCATTTTGATTTGCCCATCCATATGGAATTGATTTTCCACACTGATAACCAGTTAACTCACACTGTTTATTACCAAAGATTTTCCTTTTCCAATTACGTTGCATAGTTACTTTTCTCATAAGCTGGTAAACTGTATGTGTAGGTTTGTTTCTGGCCTCTTTTCTGTTCGATTGATCTGATTTCTTTAGGATGTGCTAATAACACACTGTCTTAATTACTGTAGGATATTTTTTTTTTCTTTTTTTCTTGTTGTTGAGACAGTCTTGCTCTGTTGCCCAGGCTGGAGGGCATTGGTGTGATCTCTGCTGACTGCAACCTCCGCCTCTCAGGTTCAAGAGATTCTCCTGCCTCAGCCTCCCAAGTAGCTGGGATGATACAGTCATGAGCCACCACACCCAGCTAATCTTTCTATTTTTAGTAGAGATGGGATTCACCATATTGTGCAGGCTGGTCTTGAACTCCTGACCTCAGGTGATCGTCCCCCTTGGCCTCCCAAAGTGCTTTATTCACCTTGCCTGTCCCAAAATCTTTTATATTTTAGTTGCTATTTATTTTCTGTTCTGAGTGAACTCTGTTAGTGTTAATGGATTTACCAGTGTTACTTTATTTACTAAGTGTGTATTTGTAATTATTTTCCAATTTTACTTCTTTTTACTACACTGATACTAGCACTTCCAGTACAACTAAGAGTGATCAGAGTCTGCTTTATTGTCTTGTTCTTCTTTTTAATGGCAAAGTATAATGTTTGCTTTTGTTAAGTATGTTTGCTTTTGTTTGTAGAGTTTTAAGATATTACATCATAAGTACCTGTCAGTTTTAAGTGCCACGTTTAAGCATCAATTAAAACATTTTCATTGAACTCATTATTTTTATATTAGTGATTAAGTAAATTGTTTTGTGAATATTTTATTTAAATGTTTTTTGTTTTTGTTTTTGAGACAAGGTCTTTCTATGGTGCCCAGGCTAGAGTGCAGTGGCTGTTCAAGGGTGCAGTCATAGCCCATTACAGCCTTGAACTCCTAGGCTCAGGGGACCCTCCTGCCTCAACCTCTTGAGTAGCTGGGACTACAAGGGTACACCAACACACCCAGTTAAAAGTTTAATGAGATTGGTTGCAAACTTGTGACAGTTTTTAAAGTGAATTTTAAACCTTTCCTTCTCTTTGCAGTTTATTTGAATTTGAGGATAGTAGTACCAGTGTTAAAGTTGATGTGAAGTTGCCATTAGAGCTGAGGCTGTTTTTTCTTTTTTCTGCAACAGTTTATTTAGAATGGGAAATAACTGTTCCTTGAGACTAAATTATCTAGGCCTGGAGCCTTTTGCTTAAGCAGTTTTCCAGTTTTTTTTTCTCCTAAATTTCTTTGTGGCTGATTTATTATTACCTGTTCGGGGTTTGACTTTTTTTCTGAGTCAAGTATCACGTTTTTTCTAATTTTTGCTTTTGTTCTCTTTTAAATTAGATGCGATTTTTTTCTGTCAAAAACACTTCTTAGATTCAACAGTTGTATACGAGTCTACTTTATTCTTTCTGCTTTGTACTTTTCTCAGGGTCCTTTTTGCATGTTTATTTAACTTAAATTGAATAAAGAGTTAATTGATTTTCCCCACCCGCCCCCTTAAACCATGTAAGCATTTAAGGCTATGAATTTGCCTTGACTTCAGCTTTCAGCAAAATTTGGAAGATGGGGTAAGTACTTTGATTTTCATACATAATTACTTGTAGTAGTGTTATCAAGCTCTTTTTTGCCTTAAATTGATTTTGTTACCAGGATAAGTTGCAGGTTTTATAAATGTTGCACGGGTACTTAGAAATGTATTGTTGCCTGGGCATGGTGGCTCACACCTATAATCTCAGCACTTTGGGAGGCCACGGCAGGCAGATGACTTGAGCTCAGGAGTTTGAGACCAGCTTGGGCAACATGTTGAAACCCCATTGCTACAAAAAATGCAAAAAATTAACCAGACGTGGTGGTATGCACCTGTGGTCCCAGCTACCAGGGAGGCTGAGATGGGTGTATCACATGAGCCAGGAAGTCAATGGTGCAGTGAGATGAAACCATGCCACTGCACTCCAACCTGGGCAACAGAGTGAGACCCTGTCTGAAAGTTTAAAAAAAAGTGTTAAAAAGGTTTTAAAAAAATAGGTATTCTTTAGGATCTGTTTGAATCCTGTCTTTGCTTTAATGCTTTTTTCACAAATGTTTAATCCATGAAACATTATCTTGGCCATAGTTTTGGCTTTGTTTTCTGCCTAGTCTACTACCATTATAAAAGTAGTTCCTTCCCCATTTTAAAACAGTTTCTGCTTTGACTTCTAATTTATGATACATGCCAACCCTTTTTATTTTGAGACAGAGTTTCGTTCTTGTTGCCCAGACCGGAGTCCAATAGCACAGTCTCCACTCACTGCAACCTCCGCCTCCTGGGTTCATACGATTCTCCCGCCTCAGCCTCCCCAGTAACTGGGATTATAAGCATGCACCACCATGCCCGGCTCATTTTGTATTTTTAGTAGAGAAAGGGTTTCTTCATGTTGGTCAAGCTGGTCCAAACTCTCTACCTCAGGTGATGTGCCTGCCTCGGCCTCCCAGAGTGCTGGGATTACAGGTGTGAGCTACTGCGTCCAGCTTCATTTTACTTTATAATTGGAGTTTTAAGCTTTTGTCTTCTATAGTAACTTAAGATACAGAACTATAACCATAACAGGTCCATTGCCCATTGCGCATGACAAGTCAGTGTGCCAAGACCCTGGGTTGCAGCAAAAAGGTTTAATTGCAGGGCCACTGAATGAGGAGACTGGAGAAAACTTCAAATCTGTCTCCCCGAGGATTTAGGAAGTAAGCCAAGGTGCAGCCCGTTTAATGCCTAGTTGTATTTCTGTCCAGGACCCAGCATGCAATTCTTGTAAGCCCTGTGAGGGCAGTCTCAGAACTTGTTCTTCTGGTGTTTGACTTTATTTAGCAGATATATATACATGTGACCGATATTTCGCCATGTAAAGGCCAAGGGAAACCAGGAGCTGGGTAAAATACCAAAAAAAAAAAAAAAAAAAAGGAAACTCAAAGTATTTTAGAATACTTCACTGAAGGTAAGTAATGCATCCAAAGGTCAGTGATCTGGAAAATATTTGAAAGGTGCTCTGACAATTCTTGGAAAAAATGGAAAGGAAGAGAGAAAAAATAGAGAACCAGCCAGTAAATAGTATTTCTGTTAAGAGACAAGGTCTCCCTCTGTCCCATAGGCTGGAGTACAGTGGCAGGGTCATAGTTCACTGTAATCTTGAAGTTCCCCTGGAAATCAGTTTGCAAAAGGCAGATTAATTGGAGAAAAGGAATATATGTTTGTTTAATGTGTATACATGGGGGCCTTCAGATGAAGATCTGACCCCGCCCCCAGTGGGGTGTAGAAACTATTTTTTGAGACAGACTCTTGGTCTGTAGCCCAGGCGGTAGTGCAATGGCATGATCTCAGCTCACTGCAACCTGTGTTGAAGCGATTCCCACCTCAGCCTCCCGAGTAGCTGGGACTGCAGGCGTGTGCTACCACACCTGGCTAATTTTTGCACTTTTAGTACAGACAGGGTTTCATCATATGGCCAGACTGCTCTCCAACTCCTGACCTCATGTGATCCGTCCATCTTGGCCTCCCAAAGTGTGGGATTACAGGCGTGAGCCACGGCGCCTGAGTGTAAAAACTTCATACCCTCTTCAGGTTACAGAAGGAATGTGAGCTCCGAGCATGACCAAAAACATGTTATTTTGTTAAATCAGGTTTTAGTGGCAAGACAAGTTATGGAGAGGGAGAGGAGACCTGGCTGGGAAAGGCGGTCTCGTTCTGTAGCTGAAACCTTACAGATAGTAGCTTTCTGAGAGGATGGATGTTAAATGTTTAAGACCTTTAAAGTCAGACAGGCTCTCATTTAACCTTTTCTAGATTCCAGACAAGGGAAGTCCTGGCTGCATTATTGGAGATTCTCCATAGATGCAAATTTCTGTTAGCTGGGTGTGCTGGTGCATGCCTGTAAACCCAGCTAATCGGGAGGCTGAGGCAGGAGAATCGCTTGAATCCAGGAGACCAAGGTTGTAGTGAGCCGAGATTGCACCATTGCATTCCAGCCTGGGCAACAAGAGCAAAACTCCGTCTCAAAAACCAAACAGATGCAAATGTCTTCCACAAAAGACAGCTTTGTAGGGCCACTTCTGTTTCCTGGCCCTCTGACAGCCATCTCAAAATATGTCTAATAAATGTATTTTGAGGTAAAATATTTTTATTCAACCATTACCTTTACTCCTTCCCCAGCCAGTCCTTAAACAGTCATTTAAAAAATTTAAAACTTTTACATAACTGAATTCTTAATTCTTCATTCCATAGGCTTCCTTAACTTTGTCGTTTTAGGAAGAAACATCAGAGTACTTTATTTGCTAAACTCTTCCATGTTTGAGACATACTTTCTAGTATCTTATTTTGTTCCATTAAAAATAGGTAGATATTGGTCATTTGTTTTGGGGGGATTGAATGTAAAAGAAATAAGAACCTATTTTTAGATGTTAGAGGAATTTTGTAAATACATTTTCTCTAGAATGTCTTAGTATGATTTTCTATTAATTTTGTCAATAAAATATGCTTTTTAGGGCTGAGCACAGTGGCTCACACCTATAATCCTGGCACTTTGAGAGGCTGAGGCAGAAGGATCATCTGTCAGGAGTTCAAGACCAGCCTGGCTTACGTGGCAAAACTCTGTCTCTACTGAAAATACAAAAATTAGCTGGTGTGGTCGTGCATGCCTGTATACTCAGGAGGTTAAGGCACAAGAATCACGTGAACCCGGGAGGCAGAGGTTGCAGTAAGCCAAGATTGTGTCACTGCACTCTAGTCTGAGTTACAGAGTGAGACTCTGTCTTAGAATCTTCTCCTTTATGGCTTAAAAACCTGAGTTTTTCTATTATCTTTATATTAGAGTATTGCTTCAGAGTTGGTTGGCTTTTTTTTTTTTTTTTTGGTGAGATGGAGTTTCGCAGTCGCCCAGGCTAGAGTGCAGTGGCATGGCCTCAGCTCGCTGCAACCTCTTCCTCCTGAGTTAAGCGATTCTCCTGCCTCAGCCTCCTGGGTAGCTGGGACTGCCAACACTTGCCACCACGCCTGGCTAATTTTTTATATTTTTAGTAGAGATGGGGTTTTGCTTTGTTAGCCAGGATGGTCTCAATCTCCTGACCTTGTGGTCTGCCTGCTTCAGCCTCCCAAAGTGCTGGGATTACAAGTGTGAGCCACTGCAGCCGGCCCAGAGTACTTGAGAAACACCATTTAACCTGGGCATGGTAGCATCTACCTATAGTCCTAACTACTCAGGAGGCTGAGTCAGGAGGATCACTTGAGAACCCAGGAGTTCAGGGTTCCATTTAGCTATGGGCATGCCACTGTACCCCAGCCTAGGTGACAGACCAATTACCTTATCTCTTTAAAACAAACCAAAGAAAACCATACTTACTTGGTGGTTCTCTATTTCGTCTCTCCATGTTTTCCCAGAATTTTCACAGCACTTCTCAGATATCTGTTTTCCAGATCAATGACCTTTGGATGCAATGTTAGTTTCTGCTTATCTTCATTGAAGTATTCTTGTTTTAGGTTTCCTTTTCTCCTATATCTGACCCAGCTCCTGGTTTGGTTATTCTCCTCAGTTGGGGCAGATCATTATTGAGAGGCAAGTAACTAAAGCATAGTAAGTTAAGAACGTGGACTCTGGAGCTACACTGACTTGGAATTGAACCTTAGCCAGCTACTTACCAGCTTTTTGCCCTTGGAATTTATTTAGGTACTCTGTGCCTCAATTTCCTTATTTATAAATTAAGGATAATAATTATACCTACTCTTAGAAGTTTTTGTGATGATTAAATGAGTTAATACATATAAAGCTTTGTGCTAACTCATGATGGGCCTCAAAAGTTGGTGATGATTACAGATGTTTTTGAAAATACTCTTCCTCTGAATCTTAAAGAGCCCGAACAATTCATTTTTCCTATATATTGTCTTGCTCCTTCAAAGGATCTACAGTACATTTGCCAACAGGTAACGTGTACATGATGACCTTTACTGTCCCTCCCCTTCCTAGGGGAGTTTTCCCTTTTTAGAGCTGCAGTTGAGGCTAGCGTACGTAGACCCTGCCTGTAGTGTTCTAAATTTTTTCCCAGATAAATGCAATGCAGCCCTGCTTAAGAACAGGCATTGTGGTATAATGGAAGTGTTGAGCTGCTCCCTTTATAAATCCATTCCGCTTATCAGTTTCTACCTCCTTTCCCATGCTCTAAGCTGCTGTAGTAATTTGGCACCCAAACTGCGGGTTTTCTGCTTGACCTCCCCACCCCTGAATTTGGAGGTTGTAAGAAATTGCCCCCACTCCAGACCCCGAGCACATGGACTTCTCTCGTTTCTAGTACTACTGCATACACTGTGGTTTCTTGAGTGATTATATGAAGCACTGCTAGTTTGTCCAGAATAGCCAGCTCTTACTGTAAAGAGAAGTAAATTACCTACAGAGAACAGTCACTTGACCCTTAACAATTCTCAAAAATATACATTTCTCTCACATGGAAGCTTCTAGAAACTTATGTTAGTCACTATTACACATTGGTATTTGTACTATATTTCTATAAAAATATAGATTCAGAATGCAAAAATATAACATTTAAAGATTACCCAAAAAAGCAAAGAAAAATTTTAATTTCAAAAGGTTTTATGATTTCATCATTTTAATTTTTAAAAGTTAACATAGAAAATAATAAAAAATGAAACAGTTTGTCTGAATATAAGCTGCCCCAAAGTAGTCATACTGATTATGGCAGGCCTTCTGGTCACA
>CAUYQU010070763.1:0-45794 GCA_963574635.1 Cheracebus regulus | reverse complement strand
CTTTATTTCTTTTTCTTGCCTGATTGCCCAAATTTTTTTTCAATAAACTTGAAAAACAAATATACTCAAGAGATTAAAATATTTGGAATCCTTTACAAATATTACTTATCTGTAGTGTTCTCATTTCAACATTGATCTAGTTAATTTCAGTATTCTCAAAGTGATTTTAGAAAATGGCAGCAATTTTTTCTTATTTTAGTATTATATGAAAAATGTTTCTTAATATATATCATGGCAAAAATTATTAATTATGTCATTTATCTTATAGATAATTTGATGAACAATGTCATTAGATTTTCCACTGCAAAAGAATCCATCCCAGGTATTAAAGTATAATTTATCGTTATTTTATATATTTTGTGCGATACAGTTTCTCTCTTTCACCCATGCTGGAGTGCAGCAGTGTAATAATGGCAATCAAATGATCCTCCTCTTCAGTCTCCTGAGTAGTTGGGACTACAAGCATGTGCCACACTATGCCCAGCTAATAAAAATTTTTTAAAAATTGTAGAGACTGTGTCTCACCATGTTGCCCATGCTGATAATGCATTTTTTGAAATATCATCTATACAAGGTCAACTGTTATGTAGCATTTGATTTTTCTTGTCCTTTTCTTCTCCAAAATACAAGCATATTTTTATTTCTGAATTGTATATAACATATCAGAGATAGTGTTATAACAAGCCTAGGTAGGAACCAGCATTTGCCTCCTTCAAGAGAAGTTTAAATTATATATCAGTATTTTATCACTGGAATATAGTTTGATCACAGTCTAAAAGTAAACAATGAATGTGTTTTCTGGCCATTACAAATGCATCATGTACTGTGACATTTTTAGTGAGAAAAAGTGTAATTCAATAAAATATTACTATAAAAATAAGAGTTCTAATTCAATCAAAGAACTAGTTACTGAAGCTGTTTCAAAGAACAACATCAAGGAATATTTTCAAACTAGTTAATATAGTGGGAATAGACGTTTACACATTCCACTGGCAATAGCAATGATAGCTATTTGCATTTTTAATTGAGAATTTGGTTGCTATCAAGAGACTGGTTCATCTCTGAAATGATAAAAGAGTAAATTCTCATTGTTATGTGTCACCAGAAAAGACTAATGGAATTAGAACATTACTTGTGAGAATATAAACTTCAAATAATTTTTAAGATGGTTTCCAGCTCAGAGAATTTTTCATAATTTATTTATAATTGTTTATAAACTATTTATTTTAAACTTTGATTTGACAATATACATTCTTATTTTTAAAACTACCATATATCATGAAGTAACTTAATAGAACATGCTAGTCAATACTTGCTGAGGCAGGAAAGTTACATGAAATAAAGGGTTGAAATTTCACATAGTAATAGTAAACATTGTAAGAGTTAAATAAAGAGGAAAAAAAAATACAAAAAGCTGCTCAACAGTCAAAAACAGGTTTATTTTGGAGAATAAACCTGAGAGGGGCTTCTGGCCAATTTCAGTCAGGAGCACTCTCTCTTACAGACTAAGAGTATTTAAGGGCTTTAGGATGAGAGAACTTATCACAGGCTTGGAATGTTTCTGTGTGGAGGAGAAGTTTATTGCCAGGTTGGACTGTCTCTGGTTGGAGGGGAGGTTATCTTGGGGCTGACATGTCTCTGGTTAGGGATGAGTTTATCTTAGGGTTTGAATGTTTCTGGTTAGAGATATCATTTGTATTTTATGGTCATGCTGATTTCAGCTATTAGGCTGATATCCTTTGGATTTAGGCAGTTTTGAATCAAGGGGAACTTTAAAATGGCAGTGATTGTCTACGATGGCAATGCTCCTGCTGTCAATCCAGACCCTATAGTTAAAAAAAGGATGAGTGGTGGTGTGTTCTTTCTGACTACTTTCTACTGATGAGGGGACAGAGAGTTTTCTGGTCTTGGATTGACTGTAGGAGTAATGCCCTCTGTAGATGTTTTTGGATAGTTGTCTGTGAAATGGCAATGATCCTGTCAGTTAAAATCTTTGAAAAAGTTAATTAGGCATGGTAAGAACATTAGTCCTTGGCACATTATTAGGAGAGGGCCCAGGAATGGAATGACCGATGCTATGATTTTGTTCTCAAACCAAGAATTTATTTGATTGTTCTGGTATTTCCTTAGCTTTTTAGTGCCCCTCTCCCACCCCCTTTTTTAAGTTTTTCAGCAGTGTCTCTTACTAGGCCTGATTGGTTGAGATAGAAACAACATTCTTCACCCAATGAGAGGCAGAGGTCCCCTTTTTCAGCCATTATAAGATCTAGGCCCTATCTGCTTTGGAGGAATACATCAGCCAAGGAGTCTAGTTGGTCTTCTACTCTTATAAGGCTTTGGGCTATATCTTCTAAAGAGCCCTGTAGCTCTGTTGAAAGAACCTTAAAATATGTTAAGGAGGTGGCTAATCTGCCTGCTCCCAATCCAATTCTGGGGATTATACCCATGGTGGCCTTAAGGGATTGACATGGATGGCCCTTCTTTTCCTAGCATATTGGACAGACAGATAGGCAAAGGTTGATTAGGAGGAACTAGTCCAATGGAGAGAGATAGATAAACTAGGGTACAGGTTCCAGTCCAGTTTGTGGGGAGACAAAGATATGTGTTTGTGCCACACAAAAAAACTGAACCTTTGTCATAAATACAGGCAGAGATATGGAAAGAGAATAAGTGAATCAAAGTTGGAGTGTTTTTTCTTTCCTGTGGTTCATTACTCCAGATGGACAAGGAGGAGGCCAGGGAGACACCTACTACAGTAGAGATATAGAAAGAATTATTTTTTACACATTTAATGTGATCAGATGTTGTACCATTGACACTGAACCATGGAAAAAGGTGGACACCAGGGACAGCACAAGTTAGGCCAGAGGCATTGATTGAGGGAGAAGCCGTAAAACGAGCCGGATGCAGAAATGCTCCATTTGCTTCAGGTGATACTTGATAGTCAACTCGGTTAGTTTGATGGTCAGAAGGGTGTTTAATAATGATAGTGTGGTTGCATTGGTTAGGTGTTAAGGATCCTACAGGGAAATTTCCCTCAGAGGCTGAAAAGCAAAGTGAGGCTTGTTGTAAAAGTGGGGTGTGTTTAGTTATAGGCCCTTCAATGGGAGGGCTTTGGGGCTTGAAGGATTGTAGGGAGTTGTAATAGGTTTGAAATAATTGGTTAGCCTGATTGGCCCTGGAAGTGGGATAATCACCAAGCAGAGTGTCAGCTCTTTCAGAAAAGGAAGCTCCTTTTTGGAGTTTATAAATTAGGGTTATGCGTCTTGTTAGAAGCTCATGAAGAGGTACAGGAAGGGCTGTGCAAGCTGAAGAAGACAGCGATAAGTTCATCCAGCATTCCAGAGCAAAGGAAGAGTTAGCTTGCAGCAAAAGGGATTGGGCAAGGTTTATAGAGTATTCTAGCTTGAGAGCAGTGGGGAGTGGTTGAATTGGTATGGTTGATGTACTTAGGGAATTTATATTGAAAGAAACAAGCAAAAAGAGAAAAAGTTTATTTGGGTAGGAGTAAAGTCCTGGAAAGTTCCTTGAAGCCATAAGTCCCACAGAATAGTAAGGAGCTAATCAGGATATGTAATGGGAGTTCTGTAAGGGTACCACTGAAGGTCTGTAACAAGATTGGTTAGGAAGTGATGAAAGTTTGGGAGAGAAAGAGACACAAGCAACTTATGTGGATTTCTCTTCCTTTTCCTCCAGAATTTGGGTGAGATGAAGGGAAGTGGGTCCTGTGGAGACACAAGAGAAGGCAGAAGGAGTTTTAGACTTGGTTTTTTTTTTAGTATGTGGCAAAGGAAAATCTGTTTTCTTGAAAAAATTATAATTAATCCAGTTGGTGAGTCTCTGGAGTTTTGCTGCCATGGATGTGGTAAGGATGATTTGGTAAGGTCCTTTCCATTTAGGTGTGAGGGGGAAATTGGGGGTAGGACTGGGATCTTTAACCGGGACCCAGTCTCCTGGCTGTAGGAAGGCATTAGAGGAGTTGGCAGCAGGTTGTGGCAGGTATTTGTCAATATATTCCCAAATGAAATGGCAGATGCTATGTAGTAGAGGGGAAACAAGAGGAGTTGGTAGAGGTGTGGCTAGACCCTGAGGAGGAACAAAGTGGGCAAGTGGTCTCCATACATGAGTTCAAAGGGGCTGATCATTAAGGGTTTACCTGGGAGTGCCTGAATTTTTAGAAGGACCAAAAGTAAAAGTGTAACCCAGTCTTTATGTGTTTGGAGTGAGTAAGGGTGTTTTTAGAATGACATTTAGTTTTTCAACCTTTCATGAAGATTGAGGTTGACAGAGGATGTGTAGCTTCTGGGTGATTTGTAGTGCTTGTACAAGTGTTTGAGAAGTCTGAGAGATGAATTCAGGACCACTGTTGGATTGAAGAGAAAGAGGCATCTCAAACATGGATATAATTTCTGTTATTAATTTGGAGGTGACAGTAGAAGCCCGTTTGTTGGTTGTGGGAGAAGCCTCAACTTATCCCAAAAATGTATTGGCCAGAAGTAGAAGAAATCAAACCTTTTTTACTTTTTATGGGTAAAATCAATTTGCCAGTCCTATCCTGGAAGGTGTCCCCTAGTTTGACGGGTTGGGAAAGAAGGCAGTCTAGTGTTGGATGGGATGAAGCTTTTTGGCAAATAGAACATTTATGGGAATGGCTTTTAGCTGTTCCTTTATATCTGGGATTATGTATATATGGGAACATACAAAACGTTTTGGAGGGGAATGGCTAGTGTGGAAGAGGTAGTGAATGAGCCATAAAAGAGTTGTTTCTTCAGGGTCAGGTATGACTAATTTGTTTTGTATGAAATAGTATGGGGGTTTGAATTGTGTCCTTGCCATGACCAGTGGTTGTATTTGGTATTCTGGATAAAGGAGGGCATATGTTGTATGAGGAGAAATAGGTATTGGAGGATTGAATGATTAGTTGAGGCATGTTTTGCCCAATAATCAGCCTTACAATTCTCCACACAAATGTGACTTTTACTGATTTATGTCCTTTGCAACGGATAACCACAAACTTTTCTAGAAGTAAGGCTGCCGTTAGTAAATAATGGATTAATTTTTCATTAATGATAGGAGTTCTCTTAGCCAGGAGACAGCCCTGCTCACTCCAAATTTGGGCATTGGAATGGATGATGTTATTGGCATACTTAGAATTGGTGTATATTTAACTTGTGTGTTCTTTTTGCCAGGGTTAGTGCTCTTATTAGGGCAACTAATTCTGCTGGTTGGGAAGATGTGACCAAGGGCAAGGGGGCAGACTCTGTGACACTTCTAGAGTGGGTATTATCATGATATCCTTCGATGATGGCATATACTGCTTAGAGGAGAGGGTTTTATGATGCGCTGCCATCTATAAACCAATCTGGAGCTCCCTTTATGTGAGTGGAAGTAAGGTGGTGAGACATGGTGAGAGAACTTTCAGTTAAATCAGAACATAAGTGTTGTCCATGGTACAAAATTGGTGTTTAAGACAAGAGTGGTGGGATTGGGGGAAGCATCTAGGAAGAGAAATAGAAGGTTGAAGAAGATTGAATGTAAGGCTTGCATGTGAGAGGATGAGATGGAGGCAAGTGCATTATGCCTGAGACTTATCTTTCAGACTGTCAGAAGCAAATACCTGAAGGGGTTCATAGAACATGAATTTTTGTGCCTCTGGGATAATCAGAGACGCTGTGGCCAAAATTTTTAAGCAAAGGGGCCAGCTTTTGTAAATGGGATCTAGTTGTTTTGAAAAGTATGCCACTTGTTGGAGGGAATCTCCCATGGGTTGGGCTAATAGTCAAAGGGCCTTATTATGAGAAATGTGTAAATATAGATGAAAGGGTCTCAGGGGGTTTGGAAGGCCTAATGCAGGGGCCCATAATAAGGCATATTTTAGGTGAGAGAAAGCATGATAAAGGTCTGAAATTGAAATGAGTGGTTAGTCAAGATTTCCTTTTATGTGTTTATAAAGGGGTTTAGCTATAATTGCAAAATTTGCTCTCCATAATTAGAAATATCCCACTAACTCGAGGAAAGACAGTAAGTCTCTTTTGGTTTCAGGAAATGAGATTTGTTGAATGTCTTGCTTTTGTCCTGGTGGAATTTCTCAAATATTTGGAGTTATGATTAACTGTAGGTATGAGACTTTTGGAAAGGTTAATTGGGCCTTCTTTTTGGATACTCAGTACCCAGATTCAGCCAAAAAATTTAAAAGCCTGGTGGTGTGTTGAATATAATGTTCTAAAGAAGGGCTGCAAAGAAGTAAATCATCTACGAATTGAAGCAAAATGCTAGGTTGTAGAGGTTGTTGGGAAAGATCTAATTGAAGTTCCTGACTGAAATAGTGAGGGCTGTCTCCAAACTCTTGGGGGACGATAGTCCAGGTGAGTTGTTGGGAGAACCCTGTGTCACGGTCAGTCCAAGTGAAAGCAAAAAGGTTTTCAGAGGAGGTATGTAAAGGAATAGTAAAAAGGCATCCTTGAGGTCTAATACAGAGAAATGGCTACTGTTGGGAGGAATTCATGATAGGAGAGGGGGTTTGAGAGAACAGGAGAAAGAGCTGATTTGCTGCAAATCCTGAACCGCTCTATAGGAACCATCCAAGTTTTTAAAGGGAGAATAGGAGTATTGTGTGGATAATGGGCGGGGATTAAAATACTGACAGCCAAAAGTCAGGAGATGATGGGCTTGAGTCCTCATAATCGATTAGGGTTGAGGGGATATGGTGGGACCACTATGTAGCACTTAGAATCCTTTGGTGAAATTTGATTTGGAGAATGAAGAGTAGCTATTATGGAGGAGTCAGTGTTCCACACTAGGGGATTTACCTGGCTGAATAATTTGGGATTTAAGTCTATTTGCTGTGGAGTTTGTGAGGAGGGGTTTTCTTCTTGAATACTAATAAGTATGGGTGGCTTCGATGTAGAGCTAATAAATAAATGATTCCGCCTAGTTTGTGTAGGATGTCCCTTCCTAGTAAAGGAATGAGACAGTGGGGAATGACCAGGAAAGAGTAAGTGAGGGTGACTCCCTCAAATGTGCGGTATAGTGGCAGTGTTTTGTATGGGATTACTTGTATGTCTTTCATGCCAACAACAGAAATGGATGAATGTTCTAATGGGCCTTGATATTCAGTTAATACCAATAGACTCACACCAGTATCCAACAGGAAGGAAATAATCTTACCAGACACGATCCCAATCACCCCGGGTTCCATGGACTCACTGGAAGTGAAGGCAAAGGGTCCTGGACACCCTCAGTCTCCCATTGTCAGCAGCAGCAGTGAAGAGATTTCCTCCTGTGATGGTGAGGGGCCCACATTGTAAGCCTCACCCAAACAGGGAGGGTGTCCCTCTAGTTGGGGAGGGATTTATCTTAGGGTTGGAATGTTTCTGGTTGGAGATATAATTTGTGGTTTATGGTCATACTGACCTTAGCTATTAGGCTGATGTCCTTTGGATTTAGGCAGTTTTTGATCAAGGGGAATTTTGAAATGGAGGTGCTTGTCCAAGACAGAGATGCTCCTGCTCTGTCAAACATAATTTTAAAAGATGAAATAAAAAGTAATCAGAGGCTGAGTGCAGTGGCTCACACCTGTAATCCCAGCACTTTGAGAGGCCAAGGCAGGAGGATAGCTTGAGCCTGGGAGTTTGAGACCAGCCTGAGAAGCATAGTAAGACTTCATCTCTATAGCGGGGCATAGTGGTACATACCTGTGGTCCCAGATACTTGGGAGGCTGAGGTGGGAAGACCAATTGAACCTGGAAGGTGAAGGCTGCAGTGAGCTGTAATTATGCCACTGAACTCCAGGCTGGGTGATGAAGTAAGACCCTGTCTCTAAAAAACAAACAAACAAACAAACAAATTAAGTGCAAAAAAAGGACCTTAATGATATAGATGATAAAATTACACAAAGACAACTTTTCAATTTTTAATGAGTCCATTTTAAAAATACACCCATATAGAAAGAATATTTTATAGTAGCTCATTTTAAGACTTGATCAATTGAACACTAAATGCATGTGCTTAATAAACAAGCTTGATTATGAATCCTGATGCCATGTTTGTCTTAAAAGCAATTAGAAACCTGTGGTAAGGTATTTTAAATCTTACATATGTGATAATACTCCCCTGAGGAAAAGGAAATATTGCGGATACCTCAGAGTTGAGAATGAGAGGCAAGGGTGCTCCAGTGAAGACATGGCTTCATTTTCTCTGCTTTAGATTTTTAATGCTATACCTTCCTTAGAGGGAATCTCTCATTGCAGACTGAAATAGATGATAGGTTCTTCGAATAAATGCATAGGTACACAGATACCAGGTACAGTGGTAACATGAATGATTTTTGAATATGGACCATTCTTTGACTTCAATTACCTCTCCTATTTGGTCTGATAAATTAAGATTATCATATTCTTTTTTGGATTAAATTTTTAAGTTACCTACAGGTACCTATTGACACACATTTGTCACAATGGAAGAGCACATTTATCCATTGGTAATCATCAACCTATAACCTAGACTGATGTATCAAATCACAATATTCAACAAGAACCACGTCCTGAGGAAAAGAGAACCAAGACAACTGGTGAAAAATAAAAACCAAAGAAAAGTCATTAGCTCAAGCCCTTATTGAATCCTTGGGAACTGAGGAAAGCTCGAGATGACTGTCCTGGGTGGAGCGCGATCATTAAAAATTTATAAGGTAGATCAAAAAGGGTCGGAGTTGAGTTTTTCTTTGAGAATTGTTCATTGACCAAATTCACGGAAGTATGGGAAAACTGAGGCTGTGGCAGTAATAGCACAGGCAGGAGGAACAATGAGACTGAGCTTTTAGTTTTAGAAGCCATGAGTTGGGCAGTTGGATTTGGCAAGAGGGATGGGGAAGACACTTGGAACTTCATGAAAAAATTTTAGTCCTGCATAATTTTCACAAAGGCCAAGTTTGGATAGCTTAGGAAAAAAATACAAGTGAAACTTAAATGTGGGAAGGTAAGTCTGTGAAGAGTAAAATGTGGCCTCTGCAAACTTAGAGGTCAGCATAAGAATATCGAATTTCTGGGTTGAGAGCTCTATAGGAAGAATGTTAAGAAAGACAGTAAAAGCAAACAGAAACAGAGAAACAGAGGAAAACAAAAGACACACACAAAATACACATTTCATTCTGAGTATCTTTCTCTGTTTAAACAGATTTCTCTTTTGTCTCTCTGACTTTCTATTATCTGTTTTAAAAAATCTGTGAATGATTCTAAAGGTACAACTCTAGATGAGGCTGAGACTAAAACACCTGGGTTAATTCCAGAGCAGGAAATCAGATGTAGGCTTTGAATGTATCCAGACTAGAGCCACAAATGGATTTTCAGAATAGCTTTTTGGCAAAGACAATGTGCATTTAGGTTTGCGCTTTGCTACAATCCCCAATAACATGTTTCAATTAGTCAGTAAGATTTTGCCACAAATCTTGGTACTAGACACTGTAGAGTTAACAAAGAATTGACTCTGAAGGAAGGAAAAGGTAGGACTTCTAATCTGGCCTATCTATATCTCCAAATACCTTAGGGATTTTTGGACTTCAGCCTTCTGTTATATGTATTGCTACCAAAGCTAAGTAGAAATATTTTTCTTCAGTACTTTAAGGTTAAAGCCTGCAGCAACTTTTATTCAGTTGTCACCTTTGCCCTGTTTCTTAGTGCCCTCCTTTCTTCATACATCACTGATTCCTTGAGTGTCTTCTGAATAAGAGGAAGTGCCCCAGGGATACACACTGTTAGGACATTAGGCTATGTATAGCATCCTTTTCTATATTCCTCTTAAATGTTTAACGTATAATACAGAGGGCTAGATGAGTTCACTGAAGCATTCCTGTGATTCACAGCAGCAGGCACTATTCACAGGCTCTGTCTGAAGTCTCAGCTTAGAAATGATCATCTGGATAGGTTTTCCTGAAGATAATTGAAAGTAAATACATTTACTACTAAACCTCCCTGATTCACTTAATTATGCACTAATGATGTGAAATGGCCTTTTAAAGAGGGTTGGGGATTCCTTTTACAGTGTTGTAGCTTATTATGCAATTTACTTCTTCAAGCAGAACTAGTATATTTCTCTTTAGGTTTGTGTATATTCACTAAAAAATTTGACTGTGTTAAATTATTACACCTATTAAGAACATTTCTGAATGTAGACTAGAAGAAAATGTAAATAATGATTTATTATAACAACCTTAATGGAGTAATTTTAAGGTCAGGGAGCAGATACCCAAGCAAAGTTAACTGATTTATAAATCTTCTGAATTTACAAAATGCATTTTCACCCAAATAAATGTCTTACCTTGACCTAGTAGTTACTTAAATCTATTATTGTTAATAAACTCTGTAATATACAAGTTATCTCCCAGTGTGCTTCATACTTCCATGGAATACAAGATATAATTAACCTTGTAGGTTCACTTTAAAAGTAATGTAGTATCAAGATAGATTTGATGATAGTTTTAGTACTATCATATTGTGGACAAACAGAATATATTTTTACTTCTTGTAAATTACAGAATATATAATAATCAGAGTTAGACTATATAACAGGTCTAAGTATATTTTTTCCACTAAATATAACCATGTTTTAAAGCATTCATTATACTATAGTATACAAAACATCCCCACAGTATTTATTTATTTTTAAAAGATCAACAAAATAGACCACTAGCCAGATTAATAAAAAAGAAAAGAGAGAAGAATCAAATAGATGCAATAAAAAAATCATAAAGGGGATGTCACCATAGATTCCACAGAAATACAAACTACCATCAGAGATTACTACAAACAACTCTAGTCACAAAAACCAGTAAACCTGGAAGAAATGGATACATTCTTGGACACTTGCACCCTCCCACGCCTAAACCAGGAAGGAGTTGAATCCCAGAATAGACCAATAACAAGGGCTGAAGTTGAGGCAGCAATTAACAGCCTACCAACTAAAAGATTAACTTAAACACAAAAAAACACAAGTCATGAAGTGCTGATAAATTCTGAATGGCAAAATGTAGGATAAGCAGATATGAACCAGAATCTGGAATAAATATTTGAAATGTATACCATAAGAAATATTAGCAAACATATTTAAAAAATTCAAGATGTCAAGAAAAATCAATCTCAAAATAATTGCCAAATACATGGCCTAGTACTTCATAGAAGGGGAAATCAAAATGGCCAAGAAACATGAGTATACTCAAAATTACTAATAATTTGGTAAATACAGATTAATACAAAATTATTTACAATTTTACAACCATCAAACTGACAAATAAAAAATAGATCATACAATTAATGACAATATGGAGAATTAGAAATTTTCACTCACTGTTGCTGGAAGTGTAACTAGAATAACACTTTTGATATGAAATTGAGAATTATCGAGTGGAATTTAAATTGCGTATAATTTACAACTATTTCTATTCTCAGTAATATACAGTACAGAATTTCATACATACATAAAAGAAGATATATACAAAATTTGTTATGTGGCAACAAATATCCCATATTACTAGTTTTTCAAAGAATGAAAAATTACAATTAACACCTTCAGAAGCTCAGGGGAGCCAGGAAAGAGCTGAGCTATTAGGGGAGGAGTAGACATTTAAAGCAAGTCAATAATGAAACAATTTATGCTTGATCACTTACTGCAATGTATAGATAAGACAGGAAAAGAGGAAATGGTCTCTCGTGGACATTTGCACTGGTTGAGGCTCAGCAAAGATAAAGGGTCCTCTCCCTGCTGAGGGGCCCTAAACAGAAAGCCCCTGCAGTCTTATGAACCCAGGGCCAGAGGGAAGCAGAAGGAGAGGGGGTTAAGCGTGGACACATACTGGGACTAAGTCAGAGTGGAGAGAAGTCTCTTCAAAGCTTCCCCTTGTCAAAATTAAACACAGAAAAACGTGAGTTAAAAGGGATAAAAACAGATTTTATTCAGTAACTACAGACAGCAGGGGAAAGAACTGAGCTTCATTCCCATTTGTGGAAACATGACTGAACATTTTCAAGGGAGTATGAGGGAGGAGGGAATACACGGGCTCAGTAGAGTCAAAAGCAAAAATGTACAAAGGTTGGTTCATGTAAACATGATTAAGCCAGCTGTGTCTGCTTGCTGGCAGTTATGGAAGTTAGGATGCTATGCTCTCACAGAGACTAGGAGAGAGGCCCTATCTTTCTTGGTGATTACATTTCAAAAGAATGGCTCTTGTGTCCTTGAAAAAGATCATTCTGAGTTGCAAGAAATACAGGTTCACAATTGTAAGCCCTTTTTAGAAAATGCTCTAAGAAAGGGAGGTCCAGTGTCTATCATCAAGTGCTGACTAGAACAATAATAAATTTTCTCAGTAACCTTAAGTTTTCTCAGGCAGGCATATTAATAATGGGCTGGGGTAATCTTAGGGACACAGCCTTAGGCTGCTAGAAGCCATAGCAGAATTTGGTCACGTCTCTTAGTGCAGGGATTCGGATGGAATTGTTATGTGACGGGAGTCCTATAGTTCTTATCTCTCATTCCCCCATTAGGAGGCATTGGGCAAAAAATGCCGAAAAACTATCTCAGATAAGGAGACCTAGGAATGAAGATTTTGGGGCTACGGTGTTTGTTAGTAGTGTCTGAAGTGGGACGTATAGTGTTGTAATATTTATGAGGTTTTAGGGTTTGGTTTAAGATTATTTCTTCCGTGTGCAGGCTTGATTAGGATTAGGTAATGATTATGTAATAGTTATGAATTAGGAGACACAGTAAGGTGAAGATTTTTATCTCAGAGAATGAAAGAGTGTACTATTATTTGATGTTATCCATTAAAAAATTGAGTCGTTTCCAATGAGTTTCGAGAAAGTTCTTTAAAGTAACAATAAAGTTATTTACAACTATTCTCTTCCTGGGAAAAAGTTGAAGTAGTAAAGTCATGTTAGTGAAACCAGCCTAAAAATATAGACATATTAATGTAGATGGTAAGCCATATGTGTTTTGGTTCTCACTACAAATGTGTGGCACTACCTCAAGTTCCCTTTAATCATACATTATGATTAGACTGATTTTTAATAATGATTTTGCGATTAATTGTAAGGTTTAGAAGTTATTATTTAAACTTTATACTTAAATGTTATATATCTGAACATTCCCTGCATTTTTTTCCCAAATAGAAATTCTTCCATTAAATATTTTGGTTATAAGAGAGGTATTTATTTTTTTATTTTATGTTACAATTTTTCTTATAAGGTTTATTCTATTTTATTAAGGCTTTCATTATAAGTGTTGTTAAAGGTGTTTGGCAACAAGAAAGACAAAAGAGAAGTAAAGATTAATACTCTCTCAGAATTGAATTATTCTTGTCATTCACACTTGGTGAAAAAACAAATAAAACTATAGGTGAAATAAGCAGGCAGTCAACAATCACTTAACAAATAAATAAATGTGTACCCTAAAATGTGTATGAGTTTTAAGAACAACCCAATAAGTGGCAGGATACCACTTGTGGTTGATTTCATACTTGGGTTTCAGTGATCAAAGCAACCAAACAAGCAAACAAGAAATAGCATTGTAAGTTTGGGGTGGGGGGAATGTATCAGCCACAGTTCTATATTTTACAAATTTGAAGCAAAACATCTGCCCTATATGCATATGCCAGGCATACCTTGTTCTGAGCAACCAAATTATATGCTCAAGTCATCTTGC
This sequence comes from Cheracebus regulus, assembly GCA_963574635.1. NCBI lineage: Eukaryota > Metazoa > Chordata > Mammalia > Primates > Pitheciidae > Cheracebus > Cheracebus regulus. Next base: position 32,108 of record CAUYQU010070763.1, on the reverse strand, counting down.
CCTGGCTCCCTGCCTTCCTTGTTGACTCTCTTCCTTAATAACAGTTTGTCTCAGGTTTGTGCTTTTTAAATACAAACCAACCAATCCAGAGCCCACATCCCAACCATCTCTTTCCTCAGGCTCTCATACTCCAGACCACTATTCGTCCGCCTTAAGCACCCCAGGACCAGGCACCAGGCCAATAGAGACAGTCTCTATGCCCCAGATCCTGCTGGAATTATTCAAACGGGCCAATCCTCAGCCTGCTTACCAGATGTCATGTGTTATTTCCCATACAAATCACAAAAAGGCTCTTCTCACAGTGGCCCTTTCTCCCTCTGCCTGCTGACCAACTTCAGTGCTTTTCTGTGCCCCTCACTTCCATGGCTTGTCCCCTCCCTTTGGAACTGTGAGTAATAAACTATCTCTTCAATGACAATTGCCTCCAGATCTGTTGGCCTTCCTATACCTCAACTTTCCTATTTCACTATATACTTTAATTCAGGTTATTATACACACACACACACACACACACACACACACACATATTTTCAACCCAGCCAGCAAACCATGTCTCATACCCAACTCCATTCCGACAGAAGCCAGGCACACGTTCAAAGGCCCTGCAAAGTCTTCCCTTTGTGGAAAGTGGCAGAGACAAAGTAATAATCTGAATTCATGTTCCCTTCTTCCTGGCCAACCTCTCCCAGCTTGAAAAGAGACTAGGCTCCTTTTCCAAGGATCCCACTTCTTCCCGCAAAGAATTTCTGCATTTCACTCAATCTTATAACCTTATCTGGCATGACATATATGTCATCCTCTCCTCCACCTTCACCCTGAAAAACAGGAAACACATCTGGATGGCTTCCTAGGTCCAGGCAAACACCTTCCACTAACAAGATGCTGCCCGTAACCCAGTAAGGACCCCAGCTGTCCCCAGAACTGGCCATAATTGGTATTATCAAGAAACTTTCACAGACAGACAGAAACAAGGCTATATGATATCATTTCTCCTAGCTGGCATAAATAAAGCCATTCCTGCTCTTTTCCTCTCGGACCTTTCAGAGGCCAAAACTAAATATACCACTTTAAGCCTCAATACCAACAAGGGCAGAATCTATCTCCATTTACGCTTCATCTCCCAGTCAGCCCCAAACATTAAAAAAAAAATCCTTAAAAACTGGAGGATGATCCTCAAACCACCAAAAGAGACTTACTCAAAGTGGACTTTAAGGTCTTTAACAATAGAGAGGAAAAACTGAAAACCCAAAAGCTTAAAAGAGACCAGGCTAAATACCAAATGCTGGCAGCTGCCGAACAGCAGGGTTCCCAACGCATAGAGAAATCCTTAACCTTGCAACAAACTCCGCTGAAAACCTGTTTGAAGTACAGCCAACAGGGTCACTGGGCAAAGCCTGCCCTAATTTCAGGCCACTCTCAAAACCTTACCTCATCTGTGGCATCAAGGAACAGTGAAAGTCGCATTGTGCTCAGCAAACGTCTTTATCCCGCTTTGCTACGTCTAACTGAAGACTGCTGGAGCCTGGAATCCACCGCCCACAATACCATGACCACCTCGGAACCCAGGGTAACACTGTCAGTGGTAAGCCCCTGTCTTTCCTATTGGATACGGGGCCAGTTACTCAGTTTTACCAGAATATTCTGGACCCGTCCTCAGTTCTTCTATCTCTATGGTAGGAATCAATGGAATCCCCTCTAGGCACAAACAGACTGGCCCTCTATAATGCAACCTATTCAACACCCCTTTCACCCACTCCTTCCTCGTTGTCCCTCAGTGCTCTACCCCTATTTTGGGGCTGGGATATACTAAGTAAATTCCAGGCCTCCATACAACTTGCCTGCTGCAATTCTACCTTTTTTTTTTTTTTTTTTGAGTTGGAGTCTCATTCTGTCTCCCAGGAGTGCAATGGTGCAGTCTTAGCTCACTGCAACCTTTGCCTCCCGGGTTCAAGTGATTCTCCTGCCTCAGCCTCCCAAGTAGCTGGGACTACAGGCATGTGCCACCGGGTTCGGCTAATGTTTTGCATTTTTAGGTAGAGATGGGGTTTCACCATGTTAGCCAAACTGGTCTTGATCTCCTGACCTCGTGATCTGCCCACCTCGGCCTCCCAAAGTGCTGGGATTACAGGTGTGAGCCACCGTGACCACCCAGTTCTACCTTTTTTACTTTGCTCTGCCACGCTGATGCTTCCCTCTCCTCCCCCTCATCCTCATTATCTGCCCTATTACCTTCTGTTAATCCTGAAGTGTAAAATATTTCTAAACCAACAATAGCCACACATCACATCCCAGTCAAAATAACCCTCAAAGCCTTTCCCTTTTCCTTCATCGATCTCAATATTCCCTTAATCCAGCCAGCTTCAGGGTCCTTAAACCTATTGTCTGTAAACTTCTACAAGCTCAAATTCTCAAGCCTGTCAACTCTCCCCATGACACCCTGATCATGGCTGTCAAAAAGACAGATAGGTCCTACTGCTTGGTCCAGGATCTCTCAGTTGTTAACCAGGTGGTGGTGTCAATTTATCTGGTGGTCCCCAACCCATATATTTACTCTCACGTATTCCTCCGTCTATCACACACTTCTCAGTATTGGAACTAAAGGATGCCATTTTCATAATTCCCTTAAATATAACATCCCAAAGTCTTTCTGCTTTCACTTGGTCAAATCCTTATACTCACATGTCCACCCAACTAACACGGACTGTACTCCCACAGGGGTTCCAGGGTAGCTCCCACATATTCAGACAGGCCCTCACCAAGGACCTAGCTAAACTTCCCCTTGCCCCTAGCACCCTCCTCCAATACTTCAATAACCTCCTTCTCTGTAGCCCCTCCCTTAACCTGTCCATCTATCACACCATTCAGCTTTTAAACTTCCTCCATAGTGGAGGATATCAGGTCTCACTCACAAAAGTTCAGGTAACCCAAACCCAGGTGACTTACCCTGGACTTGTCCTAACACCTAATTCTCGGGCCATCCCAACCCAACAAAAGGAGCTAATTTGGGACATGCCCCTTCCCCACATAAGAAGCACCTCCTCTCCTCTTTGGGCCTTGTGGGATACTTCCTGCTATGGATTCCCAATTTTGACATGGTGGCCAAGCTGCTCTACATGGCCTCACATGGGCCCATTCCAAAAACCCTTGATTCAGCTTGCCCCATCAACTCCCACTGTAAACAAATTTTAAATGCTCTTTTTTTTATGGCCTCAGCACTGGGACTGCCAAACCCACCAAGTTCTTACTCTGTATATCCATTCTAACTAAGACCTTACTCTTGGACTACTTTTCCAAACATACAGCCATGCCCCACAAGCCACTGCATACTTCTCAAAACAACTGAACTATGTCATCCTAGGCTGGCGACACCACTTAAAAATCTTGGGTGTGGTCACATTGCTTGCCTCAGAGGCACAGAAACTCACTCTCTACCAACACATTACTATTACATCTTCCCATAACCTAATGGAACTCATAAGCCATCGATGCCTTCCATCCCTCCCACCATCCCACTTACAGCAGGTACATGCCTTATTCATAGGAAACCCTCTAATCACCCTCCGGAGATGTAACGCTCTCCACCTAGCCACCCTCCTCCCTGCAAACACCTCCAACTCTGAGTTCTCTCACTCATAAAATCCAATGCTCTGCCATCCCATACTACCTCTCAACAGGCGGAGCTAGTTGACCTAACCAAGGCCCTAACCCCAGCAAGGGAAAAAGGCTTAACATTTACATCAATTCCAAATATGCATATCACATCCTACATTTTCATGCTTTAATCTGGCAGGAAAGGGTTTTCTATCTACAAAAAGCACCTCCACAGGAAATAACAAACTCATATACAAGTGCTGGAGGCAGCTAAACTACCACTACGGGCCGCCATTATCCATTGTAAGGGACACCAAAAGCCTACAGATGCCATAACCAAGGGAAACATTTTAGCAAATTCCGCAGCCCAGCAGGCAGCCTCTAAAGCTCCATTTTTATTGCTCATTTTTCCCAGCATACACCCTATATATGCCCAGGAGAAACAAACCTCATTTGCCTAGGCTGGTGTTGTTCAGGAAAAAATGGTTCTACCTCAGTGATTAACTGTCTTGCCCAATTCCCGGAAACCTTCTGTACTTTCATATGTGCACAACCATTGCCATGTGGTTTACTGCCCCCTACTCTACCTTTTAAGAACTTATATACATTCTCCTACCACGGCTGTCGATCTCAAAAATATTACTAAGGTATGTTCCCTTTGCACTCAAACTTCTCTTCAGGAAGCTCTCAAATCACCTCCTTGCCCACACACCAAACCCAAGGATGCTTGCCAGGGCAGGAATGGCAAATCAACTTCACACACATGCCCCCCGTAAAAAGAGTCTGATACCTTCTGACAATAGTAGATACATTCTCTGGATGGATAGAAACTTTTCCTACCAACACCAAAAAGGTACACACTCTCACTTCTATTCTGTCACCCATATTATCCCCCAGTCCCCCAGTTTAAACTCCTTCCTTCCATCCAGTAAACCAGTGGGCCAACATTTGTATCACAAGTTAATTAACAGCTGACGAAGGCTCTAAACATTAAATAGTGTTCCATGTTCCTTATTGACCCAAATCTTCAGGAAAAGTTAAATGGACCAGTGCCCTTTTAAAACCACAGCTATCCAGATTCTCTAGAGGTTAAAATGGCCTGGACTTCACTTCTATTGGCCCTCATGCGTTTGCAAGCCATTCCTCAAAAGCCTCTCAGCGTAAGGCCATTTAAGCTCATGTAAGAACACTGCTTTATCCTCCAGAATCTCCCTGTCTCTTCTTCCCCTTCTATACCAGATACTTAGCTGGCACCACACTTCACTCAACATCTAATAAGACAGTATGCAATCGTTTACTTGTCCCAGCCTGCAAGTCCATCACTCCCTTCTTTCTTCCAACTGTTAAATTGGTTGTCTACACAAATCCAGCAGTTCACATCCTTTTCCGTTAACCTAACTGCATAAATCCAGTCCAAAAATAAACCTGAAACTCACTCAGCCAATCCATTCCCAAACCTGTTTATAATCTTGCTCAGCTAAACACCTTTCCCCCAAATACACCTACACCATCACACACAGGGCTGTCACCCTCCTTTGCCTCATGGCCTCTAAATTAAACATGTTACAAGCCGGATTCCATAAAACATCCCTTACCAATCTCTCCCCTGTCTGCTGAAGCTGCTCTCCATGTATCCAACTCACAGATGCTCCCTGGAAAAAAATGCACAAACAATTCCCTCAACTGCAGCCTACATCCTTCTGCCCTATCAGGACTGCAATGGCTATTAGTTAACAAAAACCCTTTTATCTCTCTCTCTACAAGGCCAAAGAGCCTTCACCTCCTTCCCAGCCAACATTCCCTATCAGGCTCTCACAGTGGCTACGATTGTTAATAGCTATTCAACCTAGAAAAAACAAGGTTGGGACAAAAATTTTTTCCAGGATTCAACCCCCACCTTTTCATGGTTTGTTACCTTCACTTACAACTTTTGCTTGTCAACCTCCAGTCTTTTCTGTGTGGTGCAAACTCTTACCTTGCCTACTGGCAGGTGGGTCAGGAACGTGCACCATGGTTTGTCAATCTTCAAGCATTAATGTTTTGCCAAACAACCAGGCCATCCAGGTTCCTTTAGTAACTTCTGTCTCATCTTCCCCTACATGCACTATGAGAGCTCTACATCTCATTCCTCTGGAAACAGGAATAAATATCTCTGCTGCACTTGCTACCAGAATAGCAAATTTATCAGCCTCAACTGCCCTATATAAAAAAATCTCTACAGTCCTCTCTAATACCCTAGAGGACATGCGTACTTCCATTACAAGCCTCCAAAGGCAGACAAATTCCTTTGCGGGAGTCGCCCTCCAAAACCAAAGGGCCCTAAACCTGCTATCTGCTGAGAAGGGGGAGCACATGTGTATATCTCCAAAAAGAATGTTGTTTTTGGGTTAATGGGTCTGGCATTGTTAACCGCACCACCCACAGATTCCATGACACAGCTGCAGGCATCCAACTTCATGCCACTGACTCTTGGTGGCAGGTGTCATTCCTCCTAAAGTGAATGCTCCTTTCTTAGGGCCCCTGATTATCTTCCTCATAATAATAACAATCGTCCCATGTATACTGGCTTTCATATTCCACTTTATCTCTCAAAAGATGAACTCCCTTGTCCAGGCAGCCATCCAAAAACAATTGATACTGTCTTTCTCCTCCGCCAAGTCTGCTGTCAGCCCTTCCAGGAAAACAACTCTGAAGTCAAACACCCACTGCTTCAAAACCCAATCCTGATTACAGTGCCATTTTTCAGCAGGAAACAGCCAGATAACCAACAATACCCCACTTTCTTTTATAGTAAAGTAAAAGGCAAGAATGTTAGCCCAAACTGCACCATTTTGTAAGCTCCCCGTTACATTGCAGACCTTGGTCAAAGTGAAATATTTCACTGGGATTCGGGTCGTGAGAAACATCCTTCCTAACCAGCTGACCACAAGGTGGACAAAGGCACAAATAAAGAAACAGCCTGCTGTTTATCATATTCTGCTGGGAGAAAGTACAAAGAGCACCACTTTCTGCTGGAACAAGGGCCAGAATCACCTCCTCATGGGAACATCTTATCAATATCCTGCCGGGCAGCAAACCATACTGCCCAAACCCGTCCTGCCCATACCTAGAAATTACCACAGCCTGTAAGCAGCATAAGGGCACTGTCATTAGGCTGGTCCCCAACTTCTGTAGGTTTTATGCTCAACATAAAGACTGCATTTGCTGTCGATCCGCCCTCTTTCTCTGTGTGTGTCTTTCTTTAACCCTCACCTTCCCTTCAAAACCTAACACCCAGAAGCATAAATGCTGGATTATATGAGCATTCTATTTCTAATTTTTGGAGAAACCTCTATGCTGTTTTCCATAGTGGCTATACCAATGTACAATCCCACCAACAATACATAAAGTTTCCCTTTTCTCCACATCCTCTTCAACACTTGCTGCCTTTTGACTTTTTGATAATAGTCATCCTAATAGGAATGTGGTACTGTCTCATTATAGTTTTCATTTACATTTTTTCTAATGATGAATGGTTTTTGATCACCTATTCATATACTGTTGACAATTTGTATGTCTTTCTTGGAGAAATGTCTATTTAGATTCTATGGTCATTTTTAAAAATCAGAGTTTTTGTTTGTTTGTTTGCTATTCGGTCGTAAGAGCCTCTTACATGTTTTGAATGTAAACCTCTTATCAGACATATAATTTGTAAATATTTCTTCTATTCTGTAGGTCGCCTTTTCATTTGGTTAATTGTTTCCTCTGCTGTGCAGATATAGTTACCTTTGATTATTTTTGCTTTTGCTGCTTTTGCTTTTGGTGTGATATTCAAAAGATCATTGCCAGGATTAATGTCATGAAACTTTTCTCCTGTGTTTTCTTTTAGGAGATTTAGTTTCAGGTCTTATAGTTTAGTCTAGTTATAGATTTTGAGTTAATTTTTTTTTGCACATGGTATAAGATAAGAATTTAATTTCATTGTTTTGCATGTGGATGTCATTTTCTCAGCACCATTTACTGAAACTTCTATCCTTTTTCTATTATGTATTTTTGGCACCTTTGCTGAGGATTAATTGACTATATGTGTGGGTTTGTTTCTGGTCTTTATATTATGTTCTGTTGGTCTATGTATCTGTTTTATATGTCAGAATTATACTGTTTAGTTCACTACAGCTTTGTAACATAATTTATAATTAAGAAGTATAATACCTCTAGCTTTGTTCTTCTTGTTCAAGATTGCTGGAGCTATTAGGGTCAAAGTAATTAATCTTATGTATTAAAATATATTCATCTTTAGTATTTTTGGTTTGGTGTGACCATGTGTTAATGGTTTCCCTAAGTATTTGTTCCTTTTTGTTGTTGTTGTTTTTTCCTGAACCATTGTAAATTTCTAGTATCTGAAGTACTGTTTGACTTTGAAATCTTAGTAATGCTGTTCTCTTCTCTTTCTATGTTCACTTATTTTTCAATTTTCTCTTACTTATTTCCGTCCTAATCCGTGTCCTTAATATTTTACGTAATCCAAATCATGAAAAGAAATATTTCTCTTTGGATGCTTTCAAGACTTTTTCTTTGCCTTTAGCTTTCAGGTGTTTAAGTGTGACGAGTCTTTGCAGGAATTTCTGTTTGGGGTTTGCTCAGATTACTGAATATATAGGCATATCTCTTTCACCAAATTTTGGAATTTTTAGGCATTATTTTTTAGAATACAGACATACCTCATTTTATTGTGCTTTACTTTATTGAACTTTTCATACATTGTGCTTTTTAGAAACTAAAGGTTTGCTGCAACCCTGTGTTGAGTAAGTCTATTGGTACCATTTTTCCAACAGCATGATCTCACTTTTTATCTGTCACATTTTGTACAATATCTCAATATTTCAAACTTCTAAATTATTACTCTGTCTTTTATGGTGATCTGTGATCAGTGGTCTTTGGTGTTACTATTGTAACTGTTTTGGGGTACCACAAACCACACCCATATAAGATGGCAAACTTAATCTATAAATGTATGCTTTGACTGCTCCACCTACTGGCTATTCCCCCGTGTTTCTTCCTCTCCTGAGGCATCCCTATTCCCTGAGACACCACAATATTGAAATAAGGCCAATTAATAACCTTACAATGATGACTCAATGTTCAAGTTAAAGGAAGATTTGCACATCTCTCCCTTTAAATCAAAAGCTAAAAATAAGTAACCTTAGTGAGGAAGGGATATCAAAAGCTAGGTCTCTTATGCCAAACAGTCAACCAAGTTGAGAATGCAAAGGAAAGTTCTTGCAGGAAATTAAAAGTGCTACTCCAGTGAACATATAAATGATAAGGAAGCAAAACAGCCTTATTGCTTATATAGAGAAAGTTTGATTGGTCTGACAGAAGATCAAACTAGGTATAACATTCACTTAAGCCAAAGCCTAAACTGGAGCAAAGCCCAAAATATTACTTTTTCTAATCTGTGAACATTGTATATATTTCCACTTATTTATGTCTTCTTTAATTTCTTTCATCAATGTTTTTTTTAAATGGAATTGCTTTCTTGATTTTTTTTCATATAATTTTTTTCCAGGGAATAAAGGTGTTACTGATTTCTATATGGTGATTTTGTTTCTTGCAACTTTGCTTGATTTGTTTATTAATTGTAAAAGCTTTTTGGTGAGTGCCTAGGGTTTTTTGGATATAAGATCAAACAACTACATAGACAATATTACTTCTTCTTTTCCAATTTGAATTTTGTTTTTTTTCTCTCTCTCTTGGTTATTTTCTCTCTAAGACTACCAGCACAATGTTGAATACTTATCACAAGAGAAGGAATCCTTGTCTTTTTCCTGATCTTAGAAAGCTTGCTATTTTTCACCATTGAGTCTGATGTGAGCTTGTGTGCTTTTTATATATGTCCCTTATTGACGTATATTCCTTCTGTACCTAAACCATTAAGAGTTTTTATCTGAAGGGATGTTGAATTTTGTCTGATTTTTTTTCTGCATCTATTGAGATGATTATGCTTTTTGTCCTTCATTCTGTTAACATGGTACATCACATTTATTAATTTGTTTTTGTTGAACCATCCTTGTATTTCAGAAATAAATCTCACTTCATTGTGATGTATTATCCTTTTAATCTGCTGTTGAATTTACTTCTTCACTATTTAGCTGAGAATTATTGCATCTGAGTTGCTGGTTTGCAATTTTCTTTTTTTTTTTAGTTTCTCTTCTTGTTAATTTCTTCTTGTCCTCTTCTTGTTTGGCTTCAGTTATAGAGTAATTTCAGCCTCATAAAATAAGTTTGAAAGTGTTTCCTACTTCTCAAGTTTTTTGGAAAAGTTTGAGAATGATTAACAGTAAATCTTATTTAAATGTTCTTTAGTATTTACCAGTAAATACATCCGATCCTGTGCTTTTGTTTGCAAGGAAAATTTTTATTACTAATTCATCTCCTTACTTATTCCAGATCTGGTCAGATTTTATATTTCTTCATGATTTAGCCTTGGTAGGTTTCATGTTTCTAGTTACTTATCTATTTCTTCTAGATTATCATATTTGTTGGTGTGTAATTATTCATAGTAGTGTCTTATGCTCCTTTTATTTCTGTGGTATATCAGTTGTAATGTCATCTATTTAATTTCTAATTTTATTTATATTCTTTTTCCCTTTTTCCTAGTTAATCCATTTAAAGGTTTGTCAGTTTTTTAAAAATCTTTTCATAACTCTACTCAGTTTTATTGATCTTTCCCATTAAGGCTCTAGTCTCTATGTTATTCATTTCTGCTCTGAGCTATATTGTGTTCTTCCTTTAACTAAATTTGCACTTGATTGGGTCTTCTTTTTCTAGTTTCTTGATGTCTAATGCAAGGTAGTTTATTTGGGATCTTTTTATTGAAGTATGCATTTATTATTATAAACTTCCTGCTTAGAACTACTTTTTGCTGAGTCCAATATATTTCTGTATGTTGTGTTTCCATTTCCACTTGTCTGAATATATTATTTAGTTTCTCTTTTAATTTATCTTTAGATCCATTGGTTACTTAGAAGAAGGTAGTTTAATTTCCACATATTTGGGCATTTCTGATATTACTCCTGTTATTAATTTCTAGTTTTATACCATTGCCATGGGAAGATATACTTGATATAATTTCAATCTTCTTAAACCTATTAAGATTTGTTTTGAGGCCTCACATATGACCTATCCTGAAGAATGTTCCATATGTGCCTTAGCAAAATGTGTATTCTGCTGCTATTGGATATAAGGTCTTTTAGTCCATTTGACCTAAAGTATGGTTCAAGTCCATTGTTATCATTACTTATTGATTTCTTAATAAGTAATTAATCATCATTACTTATTGATCATTACTTAGTCATCATTACTTATTGATTTGTGTCTTTGATGTACCTTGCTGAAAATGGGGTATTGATATATTCTGTTATGACTCTATTATAGTCTCTCTCTTTGTGTTTATTAGTATTTGCTTTATATATTTAGGTGTTCCAAACTTGGAGTGCATATATATTTATAATTGCTATATTCTTTTGATGAGTTGATTCCTTTATCATAATATAATATCATTCCTTTTTATTATACAACCAGCTTCACAGCTTTCTCATGGAGCATACTGAGTGGTGACATCCTTTACAGTATTAAGGGAAAATGTAGCAGGTTAGAAGTCCAAATCAATATCCAAAATTAAAATTTTTTCAAATGCACAACCAGTCTTGGTGTAATCAATGACAACCCAAGCACTTTTGCTATGACTATTTTCATAATCAGGACAGGGAATGTAACAATATGGAAATCTGAGTGATGCCAAACCAACCTACTGTCAGCTGATGAGTGAAATAAGTATAGAGGACTCATCCCACATTCATGCTCATACAACAGAGAATCAAGAATATGGGATAGTGATGGAGATGGAGGCAGTGAAGGAGATTTTTTCACTAACGCCAAAGCTGTGAACAGAAAGACTACCTGGTCCTCAAAGTTTCATGCGTCAGCTTGGCCTAGCCCAAGATCATCCACAGTGGTCTGGAGAGTGATAATATGCAGTGAGATGATGTGCTGGACATCACTTAAGATGACTATGACTTCCCTCACTCTCATATTGCAGCTTTCCCCTTGACGTCTAGAGCCCAAGGGTGCACTGGGCCCAGATGTCCGTATGAATTTCTCTGCCCCAGCTGAGGGGCAGTCTGTCTTAAAGACAGAAGGTGCAGAAGCCAGACTACGAAATTGGATATATGTTCTGAGAAGCAAAATTGCTCTGACTACATCTTTTGGAATCTTTTTTTTTTTTTTGGTGAGGTGAGTGAAATATTATGTATTTTATTTCAAAGATTCTCTGTTTATAGGTTTTCCTCCGAGAAATTCTGAGATATTTGCAATTTCTTACTAGGTAAAACATTAAAATTCTGCCTTGATTCCCTCTCCTTTCTCCCCCTCCCATTTTTTTTAAGTTTTAATTTATTGGTTAAACTAATGGTAGAAATCTTTGAGGTATGTCAAAGAGTGTACATATGTATGTGTGCATATTGTGTATGTGGTAACATTACTGAAGGAAACATTTTAATAAAGATTTCCATCATATTTTCAAAAACCTTCTGGCTTCAGATTCTGGGGCCAGAAGCTATAAGAGGAAAATTACTTGGCATCTGTGTAAGTTAATTGGATCTCCAGTGGGGATTTCTTTCATTCCTACCATTGCTATTATTGCAGTGGTCATCGGCATTCCTGTTTACGTTGACAGGAAGATTCACTGCATGGATGAAGGAAAGCAGACCTCTAACATGAGAGAAATTTGGCTATCACAGGAGGAATGACTATGTCAGTGATTGCATCCTCAGTTATTACTGCAGTTAGTATTGCTTTTGGCATCCCAATTAATGCTGGCATATGTCAATGTGACTGGCTAATTTCTCTCTCTCGTGGAGGCTGCTGTGGTGTTAGCACAGTTGACAAAAAGGGATGGAAAATTAAATCAAAAGAAGATTATTGTCCAGTCACATGACAGATTCCTGGCAAGCCCTCAAAAGTCCAAGCATTGGGGAAAGCAGCAATGAAGGCCTGACTAGTGTATTGAGCACCAGTAAAAGCCCTGCAGATGGACCCTGGGTTAGTCATGTCCCTTACAGCAAATCAGCTCATATTCTTGGGTCTATTTTTGCTGTTTCAGCTCATCAGATTAATCCACAACTTTCAACTTCTACTCCTAAATAGGAATTGCTTCTTAAAAGTACTGTTCAGCCTTAGTGATGTATGGTTATCTAACCAAGACAATACATTCAAACAAAATCTGCTGTAAAAAACAAATCAATATATTTTTAATTATTTTAAAAGAAATGCAACATTGTGTCTTTAGGCTTTTTAACTTGTGCTTCATGACAGCGTGACATTATAAAATTTGTTGAAAAAGTGAGGAAATCACTCCTCTACCACCTTTGTTGCTGAAGAAAACACTTCTTTCAACATTAGAGGCTTGGATCAAAAAAAATAGTAAGAAAAAATGTGTTTGCAGTAAAAAAACAAATATCACTGCAACGAAGAAATTATTGTGCATAAATATTGCTCTCAAGGGGATTTGTCTACCCTAATCAGGTTTTTCCAGTTCTCACCTATCAGAATTATCCTGGTTGCAGACTATATAAATGCCCAAACATATTTACCACTTTGTTTTCTTATCAATTTTCTCTCTCCTTTATTTTTGCCTCTTCATTTTATCTTCCTTTTTTTCATTTTATCTATTAATATTTGTTCATTTTGCTTTTTTGAAAGTGTTGTATAGTTTCAAATTCGCAAAAACTTAACTAACCTAAACCCTGACTTGATAGTAATTTTGTGAACTTAGACAAATTGCTTACTTTAATAAATTTAATTTTCCTCCTCTTTAGAAGTGCAGATAATAATATATACTTCATAAGTTTGTTGTAAAAGGTATAAGAGATAATGGATGAAAAACATTTGGTACAATGCCCTGTACAAAGTTGATGCTTAATAAATATTAATTTAGGTTCTGTGGTAAGCAATATAATGCCTGCCCTCAAGATGTATTTGAATGTATACTACACATACTTGTAGTCCTGGAATATGTGAGTATGTTCCCTTACATGGCAAAAAAAAGACTTCACAAAGTGATTAAGAAAGTTGAGATGGGATATTACCTTAGAATATTTCCGCGAGCCTAATGTAATCACAAGCGTCCTTAAAAATGGGGAACCCTTCTAGTTAAAGAGTAAGAGTTAATACAGGAAGTCAGGAGAGATGAAGTAAAGAAAGAACACTATACACCATTGCTGACTTTGAAGATGAAGGGGTCCATGATCCAAGGAATGTGGGTGGCCCGTGGAAGTTGAGAACAATCCCTGGATGGCAGCTGGCAAGGTAACAAGCACTTCGGACTTACACTGAATAAAACTAAATTATGCAAACAACCTACATGATCTTGTAAGTGGATTCTTCCCTGGAAACTCCAGTAAAGGACATAGCCTTGCTAAGATCTTGATCTTAGGCTGGTGTGACTATGTGGTTTTAAGCTGCTAAGTTTGTGGTAATTTAATTTAATTTAATTGAGTAGTCAAAATAAATTAGTAATTTTTTTCTCTTTTTCTATCTCTTTCTTTTTCTTCTTTCTTCTTTGATTTTGGTGGTAATTTTATATATATATTTTATTTTGTAGAGGCTTACCAAGATATAGTTAAGGTTTCAAAATATAAGCTTAATTACTTGTGTTAGTATTAAAGGTTTTATTAACATTCATGGCTTTGAGTAATCAAATATAAGAAGTAAATTTCAAAGAAATTCTTAAGCCTGTATAATATTTGGATATTTTATCAGTTAAATATCATTGCATAACAACTACCTCTACACTCAATAGCTAAAATTAACAATTTATTCAACTCACTATTCTGTAGCTCATGATTTTAAAATGGACTTAGCAGGTGATCCTTTTGGCTTATTCATGACTGTTGTTAGCTGTGGTTCAGTTAGGCATTTGCTTCCATAGAAGCTTGCAGGATGCTGGCTCTGCTATATGGAGTTTCCTTTACATAATAATCCTCCAGCGGGCTAGCCTGAGCTTGTCCTCAGGGTGTCAGAATTTCAAGATAGAGGAAACAGGGAAAGACTGTTCAGTCCTAGGTTTAGAATTTACCCAAGTTCCTTCTATTGCATTCCTTTCCTCAAATAAGTCACAAGGCCAGTTGATATATAAGGCTTGGGGAAATAGACTGTATCCCTTGACAGGGAAAACTGCAAAGTCAAATTACAAAAGACTTAGATAGAGGAACGTGTGGGAAATTTTTGCTATCGGTCTACCATATGCAAATATCATGAATTTTGTTATTACATTATTAATAAGAACATATTAATTCCTTAATGTGACAGAACAAATAGATGTGCCTTATTTACCATTGGTGAAAAGTACATTTTACCTATATGTGGCTGATATTTGGAACAGTAATCCTAGCAAATATTTGAAATATATGATAATCTACTGCATATAAGATAGGATTATATGCTCAAATTCTTTATGACAAGTCTTTTATTCAAACTCATATTTTTTCTAGTTAAAGTTTCTATGCAAATGTTATCAAGTATCTGTGAGGATTTTAAACAATTGTATTTTGTAAAATGATAGAAGTTAATTGTTATTTTTATCAAAAGGAAACTTTAAATCTAGAAAACTAATTTTAAGAGAATAAATAATTTTAAAAATCTTAATAGGTAACCTATTTAACTATTAAACCAGAATTTCAATATCATTACCTTTTTAACATTTTCATATTGAAATGACAAACATATACGAAAATGGGATACTATTATAGACATCAACATATTTATTCTTCATCCTCAACAATGATCAGTTCCTGGTCAATTATATTTCTCATATCATTGACATCCTTTTATTTTGAAGCAAATCCCAGACATTATTATCAAATAAACAGCATCGGAAGTTCTGGCCAAACATTTGAAAAAAACAAAAAAGTGAAACTGACCAGATTTAACATGCCAAAAAGTGGAAAACCAAACTACAATGTAAGATTCCATCCATATTTTCTGTGGACTTTGAGTAGATCCAAATATCACCTCAAGGGCTCTGAAAAAGAAAGTGTCATTGGAATAAAAGCTCACAAAGGTGAGCAAAGACCTTTAGTCTAAACTTGAACAGGATAATTGCCTGCTAAAATAGGACATTTAAATAAGATCCAGAGTCCCCTAATGTAACATCTCAAATGTCCATACTACAATTAAAAGGAAACATTTATTTTACTTAGAACCGGAGCATTCATAACTTGAATGAGAAACAAATCAACAAACATAATGAGAGTTGATTTGGGGTATTAAATCAACTGAATTAAAGGATATGAACAGACATCTTTCAAAAGAAGACATATATGAGTCCAATAAACATATGAAAAAAATGCTCACCGTCACTGGTCATTAGAGAAATGGAAATCAAAACTACATTGAGATACCATTTCACTCCAGTTAGAATGGCGATCGTGAAAAAATCTGGAGACAACAGATGCTGGAGAGGATGTAGAGAAATAGGAACACTTTTACACTGTTGGTGGGAGTGTAAATTAGTTCAAACATTGTGGAAGACAGTGTGGCAATTCCTCAAGGACCTAGAAATAGAAATTCCATTTGACCCAGCAATACCATTACTGGGTATATATCCAAAGGATTAGAAATCGTTCTATTATAAGGACACATGCACACGAATGTTCATTGCAGCACTGTTTACAATAGCAAAGACTTGGAACCAACCCAAAGGCCCATCGATGATAGACTGGATAGGGAAAATGTGGCACATATACACCATGGAATATTATGCAGTCATCAAAAACAATGAGTTCGTGTCTTTTGTAGGGACATGGATGAACCTGGAAACCATCATTCTCAGCAAACTGACACAAGAACACAAAATCAAACACCGCATGTTCTCACTCATAGGTGGGTGTTGAACAATGAGAACACATGGACACAGGGAGGGGAGCCTCACACACTGAGGTCTGTGAGGGGGGAACTAGGGGAGGGTCAGCGGGGTTTGGGGAGTTGGGGAGGGATAACATGGGGAGAAATGCTGGATATAGGTGATCGGGAGAAAGGCAGCAAACCATGTTGCCATGTATATACATATGCAACAATCCTGCATGTTCTTCACATGTACCCGAAAACCTAAAATCCAATAAAATATATATTATAAATAAATAAATAAATAAAAATAAAGGTTTCCCAAATATATGGCTAAACATTAATCATTCTAAATGTTTCAGGAGGCAGTTAGCACATCCATCTTCCACTGAAAGGGGAACTTGGGTAGTCTGGTTGAATGATCAGGGACTTAGAAGAAATAAGAATGGAAAATTGGTGACAAAGGAATTTTGGGAAAAGGTAGGCCTTTCTGAGTGTGCAAAGAACATAAAGGTGATTTTGTCCTTTGTAAATGTTCACCAAAAGGTGACCTCAGAAGAGGAAGAATTGAATCATCATGTTGATAGAATGACCTTTTCCGTGAGATCCAATCAGCTTCTTTCTCCAACCAACTGCCATTGTCCAATGGGTTTATGAACAAAGTGGCTGTGTTAGCTGAGATTTAGGTTATGCCTGGGCCCAACAATAAAGACACACAATCTTCAGGGCTGATGTGGGTATGGGCATCACCTAGTATCCAATCTATCTGCAGCAGAAACCTACACTGAGCTCCCAATGTGGCACCATTGCCCAGAGTAATAAGCCAGCCACCTTGTGGAAGGTTGATGACATTGGACAACTTTCATCATGGAAGAGACAATGTTTTGTCCTTACTGGAAAAGACACTTAATTTGGATATAAATTTACCTTCCCTCACACAATACTTTGACAAAACTACTACTTATGGACTTACAGAATGCCTTATCCATCATGATAGTATTCCACACAGCATTGCTTCTTAAAAGTAATTTACTTCACAAAGAAGTGCAGCAGTTGACTTATATTCATGAAATGCACTGGATTTACCATGTTCCCCATCACTTGGATGCAGTTGTCTTGATAAGACTATAAAATGGCCTTTTGAAGGCACAGTTACAGTATCAGCTAGGGGGAAATACTTTGCAAATCTGATCAAGTTCTGCTAGAAGGCTTTATATGTTCTGAATGAAAGTTCACTATATGGTACTATTTCCCCAATTGCCAGAATTCACAGGTCCAGGAATCAAAGAGTGGAAATAGAATGGCACCACCATCATTAATCCTAGTGACCCACTAGAAAAATAATTGCTTACTATTTCTGTGACTTTATGCTCTGCTAGCATAGAGGTCTTTGTACCAGAGGAAGGAATGCTTCTGCCAGAAGATACAACTATCATTCTATAAAAGTGGAATTAAAACTGTCACGTGGCCACTTTGGTCTCCTCATGCCTCTGAATCAACAGGCTTGCAGGGGAGGAATGATATTGGCTGAAGTGATTAACCCAAACTACGAAGAATAAGATTGGACTACTACTCCAAAAGAGAAGTAAGAGTATGTTTGGAAAACAGTAGATCCCTTACGGAACCTCTTAGTATTATCATGTCCAGTGATTAAGGTCAATGGGAAATTACAACAACCCAATCCAAGCAGGGCTACAAATGGCTCAGATCCTTCAGAAATAAAGATTTGAGCTGAGCTTAGTGGCTCATGCCTGTAATCCCAGCACACTGGAAAGCCAAAGCACAAGGATCATTTGAGGTCAGGAATTTAAGACTAGCCTGGGTAACCAACAAATACCCCATTTCTACAAATATAAAAATGAAAAAAAAAAATTAACCAGGTATGGTTCTGTGTGTCTGTAGTCTCAGCTACTCAAGAGGCTGACGCAGGAGGATTGCTTGAGCCCAGAAGTTCAATTCTGCAGTGAGCTATGATTGCACCACTACACTATAGCCTGGGTGACAGACCCTATGAAAGAAAGAAAGAAAAAGAAAGAGAAAGAAAGAAAGAAAGAAAGAAAGAAAGAAAGAAAGAAAGAGAGAAAGAGAGAAAGAGAAAGAGAAGAAAGAAAGAAAGAGAGAAAGAGAAAGAGAAGAAGAAAGAAAGAAAGAAAAAGAAAGAAAGAAAGAAAGAAAGAAAGAAGAAAGAAAGAAAGAAAGAAAGAAAGAAAGAAAGAAAGAAAGAAAGAAAGAAAGAAAGAAAGAAAAAGAGAAAGAAAAAGGGAAGAAGGAGGCAGGGAGTGAAAGAAGGAAGGAAGGAAGGAAAGAAGGAAGGAAGGAAAGGTTAGGTTTGGGTCAGTTCACCAGGTGGTAACAAATCATGACTAGCTAAGGTGTTTGCTGCAAACAAACAGAATACATAATGGAAAATAGAAGGTAGTTATAAATACCAGCAAAGACCATGTGACCATTTATAGAAACAAGGGCTGTATTTTCCTCCTATTTTGTTAGGAATATGTATGTTTGTATATATACATATATTAAGAAAATATATTTGAGTTTTTTCCTTTATTATTCCTTTTATTGGTGCTAGAGATTCAGTGAGTTCTATCAATATTTAAATATTTCTAATTTTACATCATGGTATTTAAGTTATGGAATATCTGGAGAAGAATAATCATCACTCAAGAACTTTATCTCCTCTTCTGGGGAATATATTAATGCTTTTTTGTTGTATTCAATATAGTTTCATCATGCTAGGTGAAAGTATAACCTTGCTATTGCCTTTATTTCAATATTAAATCTGGTTTAAGGAGATGTATATGGTGCCAAGTTGAGAAGGGGTGAACTTGTGATGATTTATTTTGGGTGTCAATTTGACTGGATTAAGGAATATTCACATAGCTAACAAAGTATCACTTATTCTCAATGTTACAGTAGGCACTGAGTCCATCCATTTCTGTTGAAAGAGAATCTAGGTGGTTTGGTATTTAGTTAGAGTGATTGTGCTGTCCTAGGTGTATTCATGAGAGTATTTCTGATGGAGATTGGCCTTTGATTGGGTGGACTGAGTGGGAAGAATTGCTCACAATGTGGGTGGGCATCATCCAATCAGCTGAGTCCCAGAAGAAACAAAGAGGTAAACTGGAACGCTTTCTTCCTGAACTTGGGTATTTTTCTTCCCACGTTCTTGGACATCAAAACTTCAGGTTCTCCAGCCTTTGGACTCTGGGATTTGTACCAGCCACCTAGCAAACTATCAGCCTCAGAGAGCTATAACATCAGCTTCCTTGGATGAAAGGCCTTTGGACTTGAACTGAACCATACTAAAGATTCTTTGGTTCTCCAGCTTGCAGATGACCTATTGTGGGAATTCTCAGCCTTCATAATCATGTGAGCCAATTCATCTAATAAATTCCTTCTCATGTATATCTTTACAGTAGGCCCTGCATATCCTTAGGTTCTACACCAGTTCTATGCCATTTAATATAAGGGATTTGCACATCTGTGCATTTTGGAACCTGTAATAACCTACCCTGGGCTAGCATCACTGACTCCATCAAAGCTGTAAACTCCAACCTAGCTTTCCCCTCCTTACCACAGCCCCTTTGGGTGCATAACTGGGCCACACTGACATTGTGCTTATGTCACACTAACTCTGTGCTTATCCTACCATATAACCAATATAACTACGTCCTGCTTGGCAAGCACACCTGCTATTGTGTATAATTCTCTTTGAACACCCCTTGGTGATTGTTTGGAAATACCCTTAGCAACCAACAATCCTGGAAACCTCCTCTACCCTGGTCACTAGCTAACTTGCCTGTTCTGCTTCTGTAAGATTCCGCTTCAGCTAGGTTCCCCCTCCCCTACCTAAATCAAGGTATAAAGGGAAATCAAGCCCTTTCCTCGGGGCTGAGAGATTTTGAGCATGAGCTGACTCTCAGTCACCAGCTAATTAATAAAGGACTCTTAATTTGGAACTCAGAGCATGGTGCATTTCCTTCTAACTTGCTCAGTTATTAAAAACCAATGCCCTGGAGATAGCGAGGGACAACTGTATATATGTTCAGTGGGGTCTTTCTGGAAAACCCTGACTAAAACATGTATCAACCTTGTTATGACTCAGATGGTGAAATTATCTAACAAGGTTATTAACACAGCCATCAAAAACATGCTTCAACAAGCAGTATCAAATTCATGTAAAGGAAATGAAAATATTTTAACAATTCAAAAAAATACAGTTATAATTATAAAAACAACCAAGTGGAAATTATAGAACAGAAACATGCAATAATATCAAAAGCAACAACTTACTGGATTGGCTCAATAGTAGAGTAGAGACAATAGAATCAGTGAATTTGGACCAGGTGTGTTTGCTCACACCTGTAATCTAAATACTTGGGAGGCCAAGGCAGATGGATTATTTGAGCCCCAGAGTTTGAGACCAGCCTGAGCAAGATGGCAAAATTCCATCTCCACAAACAATGCAAAAAATTAGCCAGGCATTGTGGCATGCACCTATAGTCATAGCTACCTAGATGGCTGAGATGGGAGAATCACCTGAGCCTGGGAAGTCAAGGCTACAGTAGGTGGTGATTGTACCACTGCACTCCAGCTTGGGCAACAAAGACAATAAAGTAAGACAGAGTCTTACTAAACAGGATAAGAAAAAGTAAAATTCTGTCTAAAAAAAAATCGGTGAATTTTCATACAATATAATTGACACAATCAATATAATTTACCTTATGTAAACAACAGAGAAGAATGAGACTGGGGGGGAAATAGAGCCTTGGGGATCTATGTGACAGCAGTAAAAGGTCTAACCTGGATATATTCTGAATCCTAGAAGTTTTTACTGGAAAATTCCACTAAAATTTAAATAAAAACTAACATGAATTCTGTTCTAGGACATAAAAATAAGGAAACATTCCTAACTCATTTTATGAGGCCAGTATGCCCTGATAGAAAAATCAGACATATTTTTAAAGAGAAAAGCTATGTACCACTATCCCCCATAAACTTTGACAAAAAAAAATCTTCAAAATAATATGAGCATGTAGGATCCAGCATTATAGAGAAACAAACGTACATCACAACAAAGTGGAGACAGAGAGTTGCAAGATTGGTTTAATATTCAGTAATCAATCAGTATAATTAATGATATCAACAAGCTAAAAAAACCCGACAGTTGCAAGCATAGTTAATGGTGAAAAACTCTATCTTTTTTTTCACTGAAAACAGGCAAGGATGTCTTCTATTGCTACTCATATTAAACATAGTACTGAAGGTTGAGCCTGC
This sequence comes from Cheracebus regulus, assembly GCA_963574635.1. Classification (NCBI taxonomy): domain Eukaryota; kingdom Metazoa; phylum Chordata; class Mammalia; order Primates; family Pitheciidae; genus Cheracebus; species Cheracebus regulus. The sequence continues at coordinate 10,355 of CAUYQU010070763.1, read as the reverse complement.
ACAATAAGGCAAGAAAGAAAAGAAAAATCGTGACGATTATATAGGAAGAAATAAATGTGTCTCTATTTAAAGATGATATGGCTATTTATTTAGAATATTCTAAAGAGTTATTTATACATGTGCCCTACTAACAATAAATATGTCCAAAAATATTGCAGGACACAAGACTAATGCACACAAATCACTCACATTTTTAAATACTATCAATTGAAAACATGGAAAGTGGAATTTAAAACATGACAGTTATAATTATTCCCCTGAAATTAAATCATTAGGAATAAATCTAATAAAGTATCTACAGTATCTGCATGCTGAACATTGAAAAGTGTTAATAAAGTAAATAAAGGAAAATCTAAACAAAATGAAAGGATATACCATGTTCATAGATTGGATGACTTAACATATTAAAGGTGTCAATTCTCCACAAACAAATCAATAGATTTAACACAATTGTGAACAAAATTTAGGCAAGACTTTATTTTTACATAAATAATTATAGACAAGCTGATTTTAAAATTTAAGTAAAAAGTCAAGCAAGAAAATAAATAGAATAATTATTTTTAAATGTAGAAAAAAGTGGAAGCAATCACTCTACCTATTATTAAGATGTGTATATAGTGACAGTCATCCAGACAATGTGATATCAGTGGAGTCATAGACAGTTAGATAAATGCAATAAAATAGTGAATCTAATAATAGACTCACCAACTGTGTCAACTGATATCTGAGAAAGGCACAAAAGTTATTCAATGGAGCAAGGATGATCTTATCAATAATAATGTTGAAAGACATTCATATGCAAAAAAAAAATGTTCATTGACTAGAGCCTCACATACTATACAAAGATTATCTCAAAATGGGTCACAAACTTACATATAAAGCTATAATATTTTACAAAAAAACAATCACAGGTAGAAAGCTTTGAAACTCATTATTAGGCAGAATTCTTAGCCATAACCCCATTAGGGAAGGAAATATATCTTTATTTTGGCTATTGATGGGTTCATGGCTGAGGCCTCTATAGCAAAACACAGATTAACCAGAGAACACATAATGATGATTCAAAGAAACAGGTAATTTTTGAATTTATATGCTTAGGTTTGATGAAGAGTGAACCATTCTAGTAAAATATGATTGAAGGAAAAAAGCGTGTGATCTACTACTTACAAACTTGTCGGCGGGGGTGTGGATACCTAACAAGGCTTCTTTGTTATTCTTCTCAGGGTCTTTAGAGATAAAGATATTCCTTCCCTCCACATAGAGGGAAGACAGTTTTCTAATGAGGTTCTTATGATCTGCTTCAAGGAAGAGGGGTGGGAGAAGGTCAGAGTTGCTTTCCTAGGTTTTATGTCCTAATTCAGAGGAGAAGGGTAAAGAGAAGGTAATAGCAGTCTTCCTGCTTCTGCCGCTTTCTCAAATGACAAAGGTGCCATATTTTGGGGTAGTATGTCCTGAGTTCTATTACAACAAATTAATAAAACACAAAGAAAAATGAAATAAATTGAACTTCTGAAAAAGATCCTGACAACTGAACAACAGAATAAAAAGTTAAACTTACAGACTGGAAGAAAATATTTGTACAACATATATCTGACAAACAGCTTGTATCTAGAATATATGGAGAACTCTGAAAACCTAATAACAGTGATGTTGTGGTGTCGATTTTAGATCTTTCCTGCTTTCTCCTGTGAGCATTTAGTGCTATAAATTTCCCTCTAAACACTGCTTTAGCTGTGTCCTAGAGATTCTGGTACATTGTCTCTTTGTTCACATTCATTTCAAAGACTTATTTATTTCTGCCTTAATTTTGTTATTTACCCAGTAGTCGTTCACTAGCAGATGGTTCAGTTTCTATGTAGTTGTGTGGTTTTGAGTGAGTTTCTTAATTCTGAGTTTTAATTTGATTGCACTGTGGTCTGACAGACTTGTTTGTTATGATTTCCATTCTTTTACATTTGCTAAGGAGTGTTTTACTTCCATTTATGTGGTCAATTTTAGAATAAATATGATGAAGTGCTGGGAAGAATGTATACTCTGTTGATTTGGGATGGAGAGTTCTGTAAATGTCTATTATGTCTGCTTGGTCCAGAGCTGAGTTCAAATCCTGAATATTTTTGTTAATTTTCTGTCATGTTGATCTGTCTAGTATTGATAGTGTGGTGTTAAAAATCTCCCACTATTATTGTGTGAGAGTCTAAGTCTCTTTGTAGGTCTCTAAGAACTTCCTTTATAAATCTGGGTGCTCCTGTATTGGGTACATATATATTTAGGATAGATAGCTCTTCCTATTGCATTGATCCCTTTGCCATTATGTAATGCCCTTTGTCTTTTTTGATCTTTGTTGGTTTAAAGTCTGTTTTATCAGAGAATAGCTTGCAACCCCTGCTTTTTTTTTTCTTTCCATTTGCTTGGTAAATATTCCTCCGTCCCTTTATTTTGAGCCTATGTGTGTCTTTTTGCGTGTGAGATGAGTCTGAATTCAGCACGCTGACGGGTCTTGACTTTTTATCTAATTTGCCTGTCTGTGTCTTTTAATTGGGGCATTTAGCCTGTTTACATTTAAGGTTAATATTGTTATGTGTGAATTTGATCCTGTCATTATGATGCTAGCCGGTTATTTGCCCATTAGTTGATTCAGTTTCTTCATAGAGAGGATGAGCTTTACAGTTTAGTATGTTTTTGCAGTGGCTGGTACCAGTTTTTTCTTTCCATATTCAAAGCTTCTTCAGGAGCTCTTGTAAGGCAGGCCTTGTGGTGACAAAAATCTCTCAGCATTTGCTTGTCTGTAAAGCATTTTATTTTTCCATCACCTACGAAGCTTAGTTTGGCTGGATATGAAATTCCAGTTAGAATGGCAATCATTAAAAAGTCTGGAAACAACAGATGCTGGAGAGAATGTGGAGAAATAGGAACACTTTTACACTGTTGCTGCAAGTGTAACTTAGTCCAACCATTTTGGAAGACAGTGTGGCAATTCCTCAAGGATCTAGAAACAGATATACAATTTGACCCAGCAATCCCATTACTGGGTATGTACCCAAAGGATTATAAATCATTCTACAAAATCACATGCACAAGTATGCTTATTGTAGCACTGTTCACAATAGCAAAGACTTGGAATCAACCCAATGCCCATCAATGATAGATCAGATAAAGAAAATGTGGCACATATACATCATGGAATACTATGTAGTCATAAAAAAGGATGAGTTCATGTTCTTTGCAGGGACATGGATGAAGCTGGAAACCATCAATCTCAGCAAACTAACACAGGAACAGAAAACCACTGCATGTTCTCACTCTTAAGTGGGAGTTGAACAAGAGAACACATGGACACAGGGAGGGGAACATCATACATTGGGGTCTGTCTGGGAGTGGGGGGCTAGGGGAGGGATAACATTAGGAGTAATACCTTATGTAGATGATGGGTTGATGGGTGCAGCAAACTACTATGGCACATGTATACCTATGTAACAAACCTATACATTCTGAACATGTATCCCAGAACTTACGGTATTATAATAATAATAATAAACTAAAACAAAACAATTAAATTAGAAAATGAGCAAAAGATATAAACACATTTCACCCAAGAGAACATACATATGTCACATTAATCACTTGAAAACATGTTCAAAACCATTAGCCATCAGGGAAATGCAAATTAAAACCACATTGAGCTATCACTATGTGCCTATTAGAATGCCAAAAATAAAACACAATGACAATGTCAAATATGGATGAGAGTGCAGAGAAACAGTATCATTTATACGTTGCTGGTGGGAATGCATAATGTTACTCACAGTCTGTTTGAAAACGTTTTGACAGTTACCTTTAAAGCTAAATGTGCAACTACCATATGACCCAACAACTATACTCTTGGCAATTTTTCACAAATAAATTAAAATTTATATTTACACAAAAACCTACATGGGAATATTTACAGCAGCTTTATTCATAAACATCAAAAGCTGCAAAAGAACATAGATTTCTTTCAAAGGGAAAATAATTAAGTAAATTATGGTACATACATACAATGGAATACTACCCAGCAACACAAAGAAATAAACTCTTTGTATACGCAACTTGAATGAATCTTTGGGGAATTATGCTGAGTGAATACCTTAATCCAAAGGCTTATATATTGTATTAATTAATATGTATAGATAGTTTAAATTACAAAATTATAAAGAGTAGATTTTTCATTGTCTAATATTAAAAAGTGGGGAAGAAGGGAGGTGACTATTATTATAAAAGTGTGGGCTGGGTATAGTGTCTCACACCTATAATCCTAGCACTTTTGGAGGCTGAGGTAGAAGGATTGCTTGACCCCCGAGGTTGAGGCTGCAGTGAGCCGTGATAGCACCACTGCACTCCAGCCTGAGAGACAGAGTGAGCTCCTGACTCTAAATAAATAGATAATTAAAATACTATGAATACAATAAAAGGGCAGTAGCAGGGATCCTTGAGGTGTTGAAACTCCTCTTTATCTGGATTGTGGTTGTGGTCACACAAATCTACACATATGCTAAAATTACAGGAACTAAATACACACCCATACACACAAATGGATGTAAAACCAGTGACATGTGAATAAGGCTGGTGATTGTACCAATTTCAGTTTCCTGGCTTTGATAATGTACTACATCTGTTTAAAATGCTACCATTGAGTGAAACTTCAGGGTACATGGAATCGTTGTCTACTGTTTTAGTAACTTCCTATGCATCTATAATTATTTAAAAACAATAAGGTTACAAAAGGAAGGAATTTTTAAAAATTCTAACACAATGCCATTATCACACCTAAAAACCAACATTATTTCTTTATTATCCTTAAATATCTAGTCAGTGTTCAAACTTTCATTGTCCCCAAAATTTCTCTCTTTCTCACCACACACAGATGTGCACACACACAAACACACACACACACGTGCACACACACACACAAACACACACGTGCATACACACACGCTTCAGTGTATATATTTTGAGTAATGGTCAAAATAATATAATTGCAATGCATATGCCTCTTAAGCCTCTTTTAATCCACAGGTTCTCCATTAATATATTTTTCATGACATTTTGTTAAAAAATATAGATTACCAAGCTGGGCAACGTAGTGAGACATTGTCTCTACAAAAAATTTAAAAATTAGCTGGGTGTGGTGGTGCACATCTATAGTCCCAGCTACTCAGGAAGCTGAAGTGGGAAGATTGCTTGAGTACAGGAGTTCAAGTTTGCATGGAGTCAAGTATCTGCCACTGCATTCCAGTCTGGTTGACAGAGCAAGACCCCAACTCAAATATATATATATATTATATTAGTGATATAGTTTCCCATGGGCTGATTACATCTCTGTGGTGGTATTTATTATGTTCTTCTATCCTCTAGTTCCTTTAAATGGGTAGTTGGACCCAGAGGCTTGATCAGATTTTAAAATTTTGATTTGAGGTGGGCAGGGGAGCAGAGGGGAGAGATAAAATTACAACATAGATTTTATTGTCCTATAGAGGCACTGGTGTCTTTTTAGCTGTACTTTCTTTCTTTTCTTTCTTTTTCTCTTTCTTTCTTTCTTTTTCCTTTCTCTTTCTCTCTCTCTCCTTCCTTCCCTTCTTTCTTTCTTTTTCTTTTCTTTTCTTTTCTTCTTTTTTTTCTTTTCTTTCTTCTTCTTAAGACAAGGTCTTGCTCTGTCACCCAGGCTAGAAGATAGTGGTGTGATCACAGCTCACTGCAGCCTCAACCTTCTAGACTCAAGCAATCCTCCTGCCTCAGCCTCCCCAGTAGCTGGGATGACCTGCATGTGCCACTACTCCTGGCTAATTTATTTTTGATATAGACAAGATCTTACTATGCTGCCCAGGCTAGTCTTGAACCCCTGGGCTCCAGCGATCCTCCTGCCTTGGCCTGCCAAAGTGCTGAAATTACAAGTGTGAGCCATTGTGACCAGCCTGATTATTTGCCTTTCTTTCTATGATATTAGCACACATTGGCCCATGACTAAATCTGTTAATTCACAAGCAAACGCAAACTCAATTTGATGTTAAGATTTGTGACTAACAACAGTCCCTGCATTCTATAAAGATATTTGCTTATACAAACTGAATGTGCCAAAAATATGCCCATTGCATGCCTAATTGTCTTTTAGATAATTACATGAGTACTATAACTGTGTGCCTAATTTCCAATTACCTAATTATTTACAATAGGCTTTTTTAATGTGGAGAATTATGAATGAAAAATTAGAGGTCAATACCTAAAAAGTTTGGCAATAATTTTAATCATCATAATTAGCAATCAACAACACAAATTGAAAACATCCAGAATTTTTCTGTGTCCTTTCAGGACTCTACTTTTTTAGTGAGATATTTTTCATGTAATATAAAAGGGAGGAATGGAAATATAATATAGTGGTATGTTGATTAAACTATCACATCAAGGTTCGGGGCCTACTATTAGAATTGGAAAAGGCTTTCTTCTGTTTGTTTCTTAGGATGGCAGTCACAGTGGAGAAGAATGCAATAGAAAGTTTTATTGAGAGCCACTTTTATTTTTATTTCCTGCAGTTACTTTTTCAGTATTATTAATAAAAAGAAATTTTATTTGTCTTTACAAAATTTGAAATTTGTTGAATAAATATTACATTACCAATACTTTGACAAAAGGCAGAAACTGTGTTTAACTGCAGTTTTTTATTAATGACCTGTAGAAGGATAATAAAAGGAAATAGATTCCTTTTATATATCTATTAAATACCTAAATTCAGGAGCAAGACAAAGATAAAGAAGGAATTCATAGGGAAAATAATAACACCATTCTTAAATATTTCAAGTTCCTAAGGATATCAGGAAAAAGCTTTCAAAGTCTGATGAATTCTTCAAGATTGTCTCCTGCTGTTTTTGTTTTCACAGTTTCCATTTAAGTGAATGCAAGGTCATTGTTTTGCCTTGAAGCTCTCCTGTTATTACTACCCTCATTGCCTTTTCACTTAGATATCTCTAGGATTCAAATGTCCCTTGTCTTTCCTCTGCTAGAAAAATGCCCATTCTGTCTTCTAAATTCAAATAAGGTTTCAAATCCTATATAAAATCTTCTGTGCCACCCTTTTCTCATTGCAATTAATTACCTTTCTCTCATTTCTGTACCTTGAAAATTAGTAAATTATCGTATGAATCACAGTGCACTTTATTTATTTTTTGCTTGCCTGGCTTCCTTTCAAGAATATGAGTCTCTGGAGGGCAGCAATTCTTTTTTTTTTTTTTTTTTTTTTTAAGCTCTATTTGTATCCACAGCCTGTAGTGTAGTGTTGGTGAGGGACTGTGTCAAGGAAAACCAAGTCCACACGGGGCATGGTTTCAAAGGTAGAAATTTCCCAGCAACATGCCCACAGGCCTTCATCCACATCCTCATCCTGGAACTTAGAGTTCTTTGTCTAACTTTCCCCATGTGGGCTGGATAGAAAGCCCAGGTGAGCTCCCTGTGTTTAGAGAGCCTGCCAAAAGCCCCCGAGGGAGGACGATTTGATTGCAGACCAGGCAACCAATCCAATATCAGAGTTGAAGATCAATCACTCCAGAGGAAGTTTTGAAAAGCTCCTCTCACTGGACAAGAACTTGAATGGGGCAGGGGTAACTCTGGGGTTAAAATCCACCCCCTATTCCCTTACTTACAGGGACTCCATCTCTGGATCCCCTCCCACAGAAAGGTGAGAGCTGTCTCTCCCTCTCACCCTATAGGGATTTCCCTTTCTGGGATCCTCTCCCACAACAGCATGGGAGCTCTCTCTACTTCTCTCCCCCTCTCTCTCTCTGCTTAGTAAATCACTCTCTGCAAAATTCTTTGGGTCCGATATTTACTTGAGTGAGCTCACCACATGCTACCAGGGCCCTCTCCCCATTCTTGGATAAGTGAGAGCCCAAGAACCTCGGGCACATCCCATCAGGAGAAGGAGCTGAGCCCGGTCCCATCCCATATTAGCACAGGAAGGCATTTACTGAATTCTTGCTTAGCTGATCCAAAGCTGAAGGTAGACTAAAGAAGGAAAACAAGTACATGACATTGATGATATTATGGGTAGGAGTGATATGCCATTGAGGAAAATACCTGTCATATGTAACTTTGAAATTAAATAGAACAGCAAAACCGAGAGAGGTAAATGGTCATAACAGATTTTAATGTGATGGCAAAAATATCTTTAAAAGGTATGTACTTATTTTATAAAGATTTTTGCTCTTGGGAAATAGAGTGTTTCATTTTTATAACATAATAATGGAAGACGCATGCCTGATTTTCATACATTACTCTCTTTCACTTATTCAACATGAAATAAAATTTAAGGATTCTAGCAACCTGTCAAAAAAAGCATTAACATTAAATTGACAGCTCTGTTAGATCTGTGTGTACTGTCTGTCAGTACAGACAGGAAGATCTTTAAGGAAAGTCTTCAGCTTAAACACGTAGATTACAAAAATTCCTATTTAGATGTAAGCTAGAAAAACTGCTGTTAGAAATGATTGAAAATTGGTAAAGAGACAATCTCGAGGCATATTACCTTCTATATCTCAGACCATTCCTGTCTCCTTCAGTCTTCTCACAACTATAAAACCAATGCTAAGTATCTTCATTGAGTTTTGCACTCAGTTGTGTGGATACTTGTGCAACTTAAATCTAATTAACAGTTCATCACACCTCATGAGTTGTGCCATCATAAATATACCTCCTAACTAATTAGGGGTGTAAGAAGAAATAGCAATTTCGTGTAGTAATGTAGAAATAATAATGATAGAAAAAAAGTACATAATGTATAGAATGATACAGTTAGACATGGAACTAATCAGTGATAATCCTACTTTCCGTTTTTATAACTCTATGGAAAGATCCACAAGACATTTCACTGATTGTGTTTCATAACATTTAATATCTTATGAAGGCCACAGAGCCCAGGAAATGAAAGCAAATGAATGGTCCTATAGAAGAGGTTCTGGAAGGTCATATTGAGATCTGTTCAACATTGTAGTCAATAAAATGATCAGCATTATAATTTAGTACAGCACTTTATTTTGCTATTTGCTCTAAGACTAGCATTAGAATACTGTTTAGAAAGCTTAGCTTTTTCATCTATGAAAGAAGAGCTTTAATTTTCCTTTTCTATTGTGCTTTCTTCTTTTCCTTTTAACTTCTGGAGTAGCTAACTAATCTTACAATAATATTTTGAAAAGAATCCTTAGGCAAGAGATAACACCAACAAATTTCAATGATAAAACAATTTCTAAATCCTTAAAAAATAGTGACAAAATCACTTCCTAGTCACAAGAGTATCATGTGAAACTCAAGTGACTAATTTGTGACTATTATCACATGCAAAATTAATTGGATTATATTTGCAAATACATTTTTGGATACCTAATATGACAGTTGTATGGGTAAATACAAAATAAAAGGGAGCTTCACATAAATTAGTTAATAAATATCTTTTGAACTCCTAATGATTTTCATGCCTTAGTTTACATGCTGAGGACTTAGTTGTTAATGAAACAGAGAGAGAGAGAGACAAACACAGTGAGAGAGAGAGAGATCATGCCATAGATAAACATGAACAAATAAATAAAACAGTTTCAGTGATTAATTCAATGAAAAATGTCATGTAATAGAATAACAGCATGACACTGTTTTAAATATAGTAGCCATGAAGAGTGATGGCCACTGATTAAATATAGTAGCCATGGAAAGTGATGGCTATTTAACTGATTTAAATATGCTACCCATGGAACGTGTACCCAAGAAGGAAATACTTGAGACTTGAATCACAAAAAGGAAGCAGCTAAAAAGAGATCTAGGATAAGGCTGTTCCAAGAAGGTGTAGTAATAAATTAATTACTTGGTATGAGATTAGACTTGGAGTATACAAGGGGCAGAAAAAGCCCAGTGAGGCTGAGCATGAATGTGGCAAGAATGGAAGGAGGTAAAGCAAGGGCAATGTCAGTGGATTTTAAAGGCATGACAAGTTGTTTTGGTTAATATTATTTCTACTATGGGGAGCCACTAAAGTTTAAGCAAGGGTATGATGAAATTTTGTATACCCTTTAAAAATCTTATTTTGCTTATTGTTTTGAACAAATTGACTAGAATAATGGCAAAGAGACAAGTTAGGAATTTTGCTTGTTTCCCAGCATAATCCAGACAAGATAAGATTTTTCTTTTTTTTTTTTTTAACAAAATAGTAATAGAATTTCTTTACTTTTTTAATGTTAATATTTGTGGGTACACAGTAGCTGTATGTATTCATGGGGTACATGAGAGGTTTTGATACAGGCATGCAATGTGAAATAAGCACATCAATTGGAGAATGCCATATCCAA
>CAUYQU010070759.1:0-39673 GCA_963574635.1 Cheracebus regulus | reverse complement strand
TTGCTTTACCCATATAACCCAAAACAAAAAACAAGTAAATATAATTTTTGTCGCAGTTAAACAGTGTTTTTAATACTTAAAAAAAAAAAAAAAAAAAAAAAAAAAAAGATATTTATTTAGAATAAAAACATTTTAAAACTATATTTTAAAAAGAGAATTATTCACCCACAGAGTTTAGAGAATTAAATACACTTCCAACCAAAAATTACACTCAGCTCCATGCTAAGTGAGCACTTGCTATATTTATCAACTTCTTACTGACAAGTTGTTCTCAAGATTCCAATTCTATAGGCTCTGTTTATTTTCTTTGTTTTAGTAGTTAGAGTCCAAAGCTATGTGGTAGCTGCCCATTAACATTACTTCATCTCTCATCACAAACACAGACATCTTGAATGATGAGAATGTGTATTTGTAATAGAATCTCTCACTTTTATCTATGGAAGAAGTATTTAGATTAGGTAGGACACTTTTCTTTCTGACTCATCCCTTTCTTCTCGGCTCCCTTGAGGTTTTGAACCTCTCCCACAGGACAGCAGAATGGAGTCCATGGAGCTCCTCAGAGCACTCTTGAGAAAAACCATTTGGATTCAAACTTATCTCCAGGATTTGTGTGACACTGTGCAAGTTACTTGACTACTATATATCTTGGTTTTTTTTTTTCCATCTGTAAAATAGGGATAAAAGTAATGCATACTTCAAAGGGTTGGAATAAGTGTTAGATAAGTTAGTATCTGCAAAGTGCTTAGAAATCAGGCACTATGAAATGTGTTTACTAAATAAACACCCCTGAATTGACAGGTATGTAAGAAAGACAAACTTCTTATTTGCTTAGGCCCCTGGAGTATAATTTTCTGTTATTTATGCCAGAATATAATCTTAGTTGAGACATGTACCAGATAAAGCTTTTCAAAATCAGGGCTTTTAGTTCCTTTCTAATCTCCTTTCTCTTTACTCTTTCACCTCTCCACTTCCTATGCCCAATTTCTCACCTTTGGACACATGCCCTAAGCACCCAGTCACAGTTATACTTCCTATTATCCTTAAAGACATACATTTCACCTTCAACATGACATCATTCAGAAAGCCTTTCTTAACTCTCATTCGACATACAATGTTGTAATTATTTTACTACATGTATGTTTCTTTTATTAAAGTGTCAGTGTGCTGAGAAATCAAAGAAGACGCAAATGCAAAAACATCCCATGTTCATGAACAGGAAAAATCAATATCATTAAAATGGCTACACTGTCCAAAGCAATTTATAGATTCAATACTATTCCTATCAAATTACCAATGACATTCTTCCCAGACCTAGAAAAAAACTATTTAAAAATTCATATGGAACCAAAAAAGAGCCTGAATAGCCAAGGCAATTCTAAGCAAAAAGAACAAAGCTGGAGGCAGCACATTACCCAACTTCAAACTATAATACAGGGTTACAGTAACCAAAACAGCATGGTGCTGATACAAAAACAGGCACATAGACCAATGGAACAGAATAGAGAGCCCAGAAATAAGACCACACATCTACGATCATCTGATCTTCAACAAAAATGACAAAAACAAGCAATGAGGAGAAGATTGTCTATTCAATAAATGGTGCTAGTTTAACTGGCTAGCCATATACAGAAGATTGAAGCTGGATCCCCTTTCTTACACTATATACAAAAATTAACTCAAAATGGATTAAAAACTTAAATGTAAAACCCAAAACTATAAAAATCCTGGAAGACCACCTAGGCAACACCATCCTGAACATAGGAAAGGGCAAAGATTTCATAACAAAGACTCCAAAAGCAATCACAACAAAAGCAAAAATTGACAAGTGGGGTCTAACTAAACTTAAGAACCTCTGTACAGCAAAAGAAACTATCAACAGAGTAAACAGACAACCTACAGAATGGGAGAAAATATTTGCAAAATATGTATCTGAAAAAGGTCTAATATCCAGCATCTATAAGGAACATAAACAAATTTACAAGAGAAGAACAAACAACTTTATTAAAAAGTGGACAAAGGAAGTATGAACAGACACTTCTCAAAAGAAGACATACATGCAGCCAACAAGCCTACGCAATAAAAAGCTCAATATCACTGATCATTAGAGAAATGCAAATCAAAACCACAATGAGATACCATCTCACACCAGTCAGAATGGCTACTATTAAAAAGTCAAGAAAAATAATATGCTGATGAGTTTGCAGAGAAAAGGGAACATTTACACACTGTTGGTGGGAGTGTAAATTAGTTCAGCAATTATGGAAAACAGAATGGCAATTCCTTAGTGAGCTAAAAACAGAACTACCATTCAACCCAGCAATCCCATTGCTGGGTAATATACCCAGAGGAATACAAATCATTATGCCATAAAGACACATGCATGTGAATGTTCATTGCAGCACTATTCACAGTGGCAAAGACATGGAATCAAAATAAATGCCCATCAATGACAGATTGGATTTTTAAAATGTGGTAAATATATGCCATAAAATAATATGCAGCCATAAAAAAGAATGAGATCATGTATTTTGCAGGAATATAGATGAAGCTGGAGACTATTATCGTTAGTAAACCAATGCAGGAAAAGGAAACCAAATACCACATGTTCTCACTTGTAAGTGGGAGCTAAATAATAAGAACTTATGAACACAAAGAAAGAAACAACAGACATGGAGGTCTACTTGAGGGTGAAGGGTGGAGGAAGGAAGAGGAGCATGAAAGATAAGTATTGAGTACTGGGCTTAACACCTGGGCGAGGAAATCACCTGTATCAAAAAACTCCTATGACACAAGTGTACATATGTAACAAAACTTCACATGTACCCTCAAACCTAAAATAATAGTTAAAAATTTTTTTAATAAAAAATAAAGTGTCGACTTCCCTATGGAGAAAAATAGGTGTTTCGTTTATCTTTAACATCTGGCACAGCAACTGGCACGTCACGATTATCAGCAAATGTTGGGTGAAAGAAGGGCTCACTTTACACAGATTCCTGCCATCGGGCTTTAATTGCTACGTTGTTAACAGTTTAATCTGTGCTTTAAAAAAAAAAAGAGGGAGAGACACAAGAAAGCAGAATGTTGTAAATGTTTTAAATTGCTATACTCCATTTGTTATCTGATATTTTATTCTTGTATTTGAAAGGCTCTTCAAATATAAATTTTTTAAAAAATGATTTTACATATCAGGCCACGTACAATTAAGTTTATTTTAAAATACTTTTCCAAAACCTCATCTCTATGAAAACAACCCAAGAAGAATAAGAACTTTTATTTTCTTGTAAACACATTTAATTTTGTCCTTTAGTTTTGCAGTGCACAGAAGAATAACTTTCAAGTTTCTATTAACATTTGAAACTGGATTTTTCCTGAAATTGTGAAATATTAATATCAATAAGACAAATGATGTTTGAAGTGCTTTACACATGATAATTTATTTTTGAGTGGGGGTTTTTTGTTTTTGATTCTGTTGTTTTTGTTTGTGTGGGAGGTGTTTGCTTTTTTTTTTTTTGCTACCCAATGTCAATTATATCATCCAGCTGACTTGAAACTTTTTATAGTTCTCTGTAAGGCTTCCACACTTTTCTGGTCTCAATTATAGCTAACTCCATCATGCTCATCAAGACTCCTAGCTCACTACCTTGCTCTTTTAATTCATGAAGTCTTTGCTTTATCAATTATTTCTTCTCTTTTCTGTATCATCAGACTTGCCCATTCCATTAACTCCTGCCTCTCAACAAATTCTGTCTTTGTCTGGGATCCTTAGAGACAAACCCTTAGAGAAGGAGTCAGGTACAAATATTTAGACGGGGGATGGCAATGTGACACAGGGAACGGAGGATGTCAACAAAGCGGGTGTTACTAATCAAATTTCTAATCAAGTAAGAGGATACAGTGTACACCCACAGCTATATCTTCTTGGGGAACTCTGGCAGACAACATGGTGTAGGCCTTGGAATTACCTGCAGGGACATGGTGAGAGCTCAGGGGACATGAAAAGGCCTCCAGTCATGTTTATCTACTATTTCCACTCCCAATTCCACTTCTGCCTACTGTTAATGCCTGTCCTTTCTCCTCACATTCTAGGCAATTTTTAAAATTGTTTATTTAAAATTGTTTTTTAAATAGTTTTTAAAATTGTCTTTTTTCCTCACTTCCTATTGCTCCCTCAAAATGTTGCCATCAAGCTATCCCTTTTACAAACGCCTCAACATGGTTCTTTCCAATATGTCCTTCTAAGCAATCCAGTAGACTCTTTGGATCCCTTAGCTTAATTGATTTCTGCTACATCCTGCATCCTTTCTTCTCAAATCTCTCTAGTTCACTGGTTCTCAGGTCACCTATCTCAGTTCTCTTGTTTCCTTGGAATATCTCTGCCTCCTTCACAGGCTTCTTCTATTTCTCTTCTCACTGTTAGTAATCACCAGGGAAGGGTATGACTTGGCATTTTTATTTGGTCTTGGATGAGCTCAGGCCCACCCCAAGGAAGACTCTCTTCTGAAATTCAACAGCAAATCATTTATTCATTTGCTGACTAAATATTTCTCAAGAATCTACTATGTAAAACAAAATGTGTCAAGAGATGAATCATAGGAACAATAGCAAGTTTTCACCATATTTACATCTCCAAAGAGTAAAATTTTGTCACCATTAAGTTATGACTGTATTTTTTAAACAAAAGTTTGTGTCTTTATGTTATTTTAACTCTTTTTACATGTCTCTTGATAAAATTAATTTTCATTGTTTTACTTGCAGCTTGCTGTTTCGACAACTCTGTAGTATTCAAAATAAGGCTGAATGTCTAGTCTAATTTTAGATAAAAGGGGAAAAAACAAATTAAAAAAAGGAGAGAAAATTTGTTACAATCAAAAACACAAACAATCCACATTTAAAACTAGAGTTCTGTCTTGTTAATGCATATCCTCACAAGTATTTCTAAGTATTAACAACTAGAGACAAGTTCAATTTGCTAAAATGCATGGATGGTCTGCACTTTAAATAACTGAAGGTTAGAGAAATAAACACATCTTGAAATTCCTCCCCAGTAAACCCAAAGAAAAACTACATGCCATCAAATGTCACAGCTGGAGATACCGTTTCTAAACCTAACAGAAATCATTAATGTTTTATACCTCAGGACTAACTGTCACGGTTAATATTTAAACAGCCTCAGTCAATGCGAAGAACTGAAATGTTACTTTTCTTCAGGTAGCATTTTTTGATTTATTTGTCTTGAATATGAAATACTGCAGTTCCCCTATAATGCCTGTGAACTGAGTTATTAAATAAATGACTCCAGCCCTGGGCAGCAGTGGGCCATGACATGCTGCTATTTGCACTCACAATACAAATTCAGCTGGATGGATGAACCTGGCACGGTACATCCTCATTGGGACATTCGTTAGCCTCACTTTACAGCTGTCAGAAATGATATCTGTTATTCAGTCCAGACCTGGGCTCTGAGAAAGAATTCTAAAGTAATTGATGATAAAACATGGGAAATTATTTGAGAAAAAAGCAAACCTATTTGAAAAGCTGACAAACCAAATGTAAAAAAGAAAATCAGCCTTGGAAGATTAAAATGTAGTAATAAAAATAATAATTACAGATTAGAGCCAGACAAAGGATATGCACTCAACCTTACCTAAAAGAGTCCTGTGACAGTTTATTACACTAGTCTTCAAGCCACACATTTAATTTGTTTCTAAGCTTGCATCCTATTCCTGTAAGTTACTCAAGTATATAAACCTCACTGTGTTCATTGTGCTTCTCAGGTGTATATATACTTCAATGCTCAGTGGAGGCTTGCAGCCTCACAGGTGCTGGCATGTACATTCCAGATAATTTCAGGCTTTTAAGGAAAGAAGAGCTAAAGTCCTTATGGAATCAAAGCTAGTTTGTTGTTGGTGCTCAGCAGCCCACCAAGACTTCTCCATCCTTAGAAATCCTAAAAATATTTTATCTCCATTTGACAAAATCCTTCTCTTAGTCATTTTATCTTTCTTATCATTAGTGTCTTCTCCTCCCCACTAGAATTACAATTTTGGTACAGCTGAGAATGTGCTTTTTAATTTTTCTGACTCATTGCTTGAAATAGTGTTGGTCATTAATTGGCTTTTAATAAGTTGCTTAAAAACTTTAAAATACAATTATTCAAAGCAATACAAATGACAATGATGCCCCTGTCCACAGTCCTCATCTCTAAGGAGGTCATCTTGTCCCCAAAGTCTTTACATTGTTAAATAGAAAAGAAGTTTCCCCCATCATCTGGTGAATTAAATGTCAACTCCAATATTCCTGTTGGCAAAAGGAATATTGCCAATAGCTTCAAATTCCTGAATCATTCCAAAGTATTTCTGTACTCAGAGATGTTTAGATTCATATTTTGATTCCCCTTCAACATATAATATCGTTACCATTGTAGCCAAATTCAACAGGTATTTTGATAATATATTCACAGTCTTTTAAAAGAAATTTTCAGCATATTTGAGAGGCAGGGGGAACACCTTTTAAAATGAGTGGGCTTGTAGCATTTTCAGCACAATGTTTTCTGAACAGCAACTGACCTGAAATATCTCCACATAGACCATATTCAACCTTTAACAAGATGTTTCTCAAGAAAACAGCACCCCAGAAACACATACATGTGCGAGGACACACATACCACTCACACACAAAACACTGTTTTTAATAGCCAAGGGCACTTTGGCACAATGTGGGGCGGTGGTTGTCAACATAAACAGATGGTCAAAGAAGTGGGCAAACACTTCGTGTGAACTAGTTCCATAAATGAAGTTTTTTTTTTTTATTTCATTCTAAATGCCATACTTACTTAACCAGCTTTCAGACAAGATGATACATGTAGCCAGTTGGAAAGAGTTCCCTGCCAGGCTTCTGTGTTTTTATGACAAAATTAAAAGTCCACAGATGGAATAACTCAAAGCTAATTCTTACAGAGTTTGTTTAGTTAGAATGGGGTGGGGAAAGAATACCATATTGCTTCAAATTAAAGCCACATCTACAAAATGAGAGACTTTTAATTGGGAAGGAAAGATGTAGAAACAGCTTTTTAAAGAAATAACACGTCTGTTTTTTAAACGAGTGGAATTATTTATCCATTAAAATGGCAACTTCCCTCAAAGAGTTTTAGGATCATCTAGGAAATTCCCAATTCCAAACACCACTCCCAAACAACTCAGCATCCTTTCATCTAGGGCTTTCAAAAGTGCCACTTTGGCTGCCTTCTAAAGATAAACAATCTTTCCATCACGTCTTCACTAGCCATTAAACCTTGAAACCCAAAAGAATGACTCCTGCATGAGAATTATGGGGAAAAAAGGTGCTGTCTGACGAAACAGAAGAGACCAGCTGTCTTGGCATTGTGTGTTCTCTGAAAGATCTGTGACTTTATTAGAATATTTAGCTGATTTCTTTAGTGAAGAAAAATAGAACTAATGTTTTATTAAACATAGTGGCCCATGATGAGGTATGAACAATGTTAACTACTGGAGAAACAGAGAGAGAACCTATGATGAAAAAAAAATCTTTTATATTAGCCCTGTCAAATGGAATATATTAGCCAACATTTCAATTTAAAAAAAAAAAAAAACACTCAGGCATGTCAAATTCGCTTATAAAATCTAAAATCTAAAAATAAATTTTATGTACAGCCTTTTCAATATCAGTGCAGCAAATACCCACTCAGAAGTTCAAATGTTAAAGAAAAAAGATATGGTTAAATAACTGTTTTGGTCTACAAAATATAAAGAATTTTTTCTGCTAATTAATTGATTTGATATGATTAGTTTTCTTGTGTCAGGTAAATCTCAGTGTCTATGTGATATATAGGGAATAAACTTATATATCAGTTTTTATTTCTCTTCCAGAAATACACATACTTGTTTCCACAAAAGATGTTTTTCAGTGCCAAAGTTGCAGGGAGGGGAGTTCTTAGCATTAAACCATGTACATTTGCTAGGAAATAGCTGCTCTTCTTCCAAGATTCTACTCTGCTCCCCCAGACTCACAAAGCCTGAGTAAGCTCTAAGCAATGCTGTATAAATTAAGGCCTCAAAGAAAACAGCTTCTACCTAGCATCCAACAGTTAAAGCCACAGGTCCTAAAGTGTTTATACCCGCAGAGATCTGAGTGAATAGAACAAACCAAATCAGAAGTTCTTATATTACTTACCGAATGCTTCACCTATGATTTCAAATTATTTACAGAAATTACCCTTTTAGCTGATCTTTCCTATTTTACATGTGATTATCTTTTATTTTAAGAGTTCTTTTTAGTGATTTTATTTGTTTCCTCTAGGCCACTTACCAAAGAATCCAAGCAACATCAACGTGGCAATTCAGCATATTTTTTAAACCTCCGTGACATTAGAAAAAGGCTGTTTCTTAAATATCTATTTGTTATTTGAAGAAATCAGTACAGGGTTCACTTAAAATTAACATTTATCTTAATACAATATGGGCTTTATCAAAACAAGTTGCAATATTTCACTTCTTATTTTAAAAGTGTTCTGTAGACATTAGTGTGCCAGGAGAGGCAGACTTTGGATATGTTTTGATAGTTGAAGAAGCATCAGGTCTTTAAATAATAAAAAGCAGAAGCCATCTCTGTGTTATGCGGCTCTTAATAGAAATGTAGATGACACTGAGGATGTGAAAGCTAGTATCTTATTTTCTTACAAGCAAATGTTGTTGTCAAGGTAGAGCACAATTTAAAATGTGGAAGACAAAACTCAGCACATGACATAGCTTACTTCTCATTTAAACTTATTTTTGATGAAAACTAGAAGTGGCAAATATTATATTATCACAATCAGAAATTTAAAACATCATTAGAATCCTAGAGGAACAGGTATACTGCAAACAAGACAGAATATAATAGGATACAGTAGACTGTATTTTCCTTAGGAAAATAATCTGTTCAGCAGCAAGGTGGGAATGAACAAATATACTTGCAAGTGCAGAAAAAGATCGCAGGCAGAATAAAAGCCAATGATAAAAAAATGAACTGGGCAATATTATAATTATCCACTTCTTCAGGATATTAGAACATATAATGCAATAGCATCCTAACAAAATCTTGAGGGAATCCTCTTTCTGCAATGGTCAAGAGTTCATCTTTTTAAAAAAGAATAATGTCTCCCAAAATGTTAATTGTTGATACATGGGAAAAAAATATTCCCAGGGTCAATTATGTTTGAGACACACTGGGTTAACCAGGGTTCTAAATTTCAGGACTTCTTGAAGTATTAATATATTAATATGCAAAATTAATATCCCAGCAAGAGGCTTCTATTTTGAGTTTCACATCTTATTTGCCCATGAAACCCTTTATAACCAAATGTGAGACATTAGTGTTTCATGGAACTTACCAAAAAAAAAAAAAGAAAAAAAAGTAAGTAATACTTTTTAGACCCCACTATTTCTAACAAAACTTGATTTTCCACCTAAATAGCAAGCACTTAAAAAACATTAAAGTTACAGATAGTAACCTTTGGCACAAAATTTGTTTCTTGCATTTTAGATCCTTGAAATTGCATGCAATGCTAAAACAGAAAGTTTTTTCTCAAGGTGACACAATGTATAAGAACAAAGTAGGCAGAGGGTAGAAGTT
Organism: Cheracebus regulus; assembly: GCA_963574635.1. Classification (NCBI taxonomy): domain Eukaryota; kingdom Metazoa; phylum Chordata; class Mammalia; order Primates; family Pitheciidae; genus Cheracebus; species Cheracebus regulus. The sequence goes on along the minus strand of CAUYQU010070759.1, from coordinate 30,043 downwards.
GTATTATACATCCTAGTAACCTCCCTCAGATTCGAACTTTTACAGCTGTTAATTCTCTTCACACAGAGAGGATTCACATATTGCATGACATGTTGCTAGGATCTGTGTAGTTGCTTTGATAGACTGTAAATTCTATGTTAAGAGAGGAAAAATGTTTCCACCCCAAGAAGAATGAAATGCAAGTAAAGTACTTTTCTGAAATGTATCTAGATAATTCCTGTAAAGATAACCTAGAATAAAGTTTCCATGAGGTCAGGACCTTGTATACTAGTTTCCTGAGTCTAGCACAGGTCTTGGCACATAGTAGAAGCTCAGTAAATATTTGTTAAAGAATTGATTAAAGAATTCAAAATATTGAATAAAATTATTATAGCACAGGACCATAGCTTATATTCAACTCTAATTTTTTGAGAGTAACTTAGATAATAGAGGAATGATTGTGTTTCTGTCTGTATAGAGTTGCCATTCACCCCAGTTGTTGAGGAACATTTTATTATTCTTTCCTAGCATAAATGCATCATTTAGAATGATAAGTGAAGTGCTCATTAGTCAACCTGAATACTAAAAGTGGTAGAGGTTAGCTCACTCAAAGCCTGACCTTTCCAAACATTTTGCTTCTTAAAAAAAAGACACCACTTCCCTCCCTAATCTTCACTCTTTGATCCTCTGGTTAATTGGGGAACAATCTCTCTTTTAACTTTGCCAAATATTGCAGAGTGTTTTCAGTAAATGTCACCATAAATTGAAAGCTACATTAAACATGGTAGATGTGTTTCAATTTCTGATCACGTGTAACGAACTTAGTCATTGTTCTTGTGCTTCCCCCATTAGTACTGATTTTCCTAGTTGATAATGGGTGGCAGAAAAAGACTCATTTAAACATTCTCACCCTTTGGCCTGACCAGGAGCTTAATTGTTGCCATGAATACACAACAGACATATTTTTAATACCTTAAAGATAAACATTTATGCTATTATTCTGATTCTGTTATGCCCTCGTTATCTCTGTATTTAATATTGCAAAAGTGATGAGTTTAGCATGCTGGTGAAGGAAGGGAAAAACCCATAGGTCTGTTAATCTCATTCACCCATAAGACATTCCCTGCCCCAGTAGTTATTACTTGTGATTCTGAGTAAATTATTTAATTTCTTTGAGCCTGGGTTTTGTTCCTAAAATTGGAATATTATCCAGCTCATAGAATTTCTTTAACAATTAATTCAGAAAATACACGAAATGACTTCAGCAAAGATATGTCTAAGTATTTCCATTCAGATGCTTTATCTGGAGTTTGTGGTAAAATTAGGAGTCTATCAGAAGATGATTTTCAACAGTACTACAGTTTTTAAAAAATGAATCCAATACTAGACACAGATAGAAATGATCACATCTTCTACACACCAACTTTAACCCCACATTTTTGTGTAAAATCAGTGTCATCATAAGTTCAGTGTTTTTTTTCTTTTCCTTCTTTCAAAAGCAGGCAAAACAAGAGGACACTGAAGCAGGAGCAGGTTATAAAGCTGCAAATCAGCAGCACAAGGTCAGAGACTAATAAACTATGAGACTGTTAACCAAGAAACTTAACTATAATGTGCCCCTGGAGTAAAATTTCCCCTTAATGGAAACCACCTTATGGTCTCTTAGTCTCCTTCCTGTTCACTGTAGTCAATCATGACCACCGTGTGTGTAATTTCTTCCTTGAACTTTCTAAGGAGTGAAGGAAAATCTCAAAGCTGGCTGTAACTTTCTACTGTAAACCTTAAAGCCCAGTGCACAGAGCCCACTGCAGCTCGACAGCAGTGCCTAGACTGAGCCACTCCTACTTGCTTAGTAACTCAGGGTCAGAAAGTCGCAGGATGTGAGCAATAATGCACGTCCCTAGCCACTTCATCTTTGCCTTTGCCTATGGGAAAACTGAAAACCAGAGAAGTGGACACAGGCTGTGTGGCTTTTTCAAGATCACTTACAGAATCAAGACTTTGGTTATAAAAACTATAGATTTGTGAACACATAAAATATTTTTCACTTTTAGAGAAAACACATATGGTCTACACACATTTCTTTTTATATTTATAATTCCTTTTATCAGTATAAGACATCTCCTTTTTTAAAGGATAGAATAGTATGTTTTTTTCTCCACTTGAAGCAACAAACTCCATTCTTTCATTTACAACAAGTTTATTTAAATAATAGATACAAACAGAATCACCATTGGTATGGTTAGGCTTTGTGTCCCCACCCAAATATAAACTTGAATTGCAATCCCCAAATCCCCACATCAAGGGAGAGACCAGGTAGAGGAAACTGAATCACGGGGGCAGCTTCCTCCTTGCTGTTTTCATGATATTGAGTGACTTCTCATGAGATCTGATGGTTTTATAAGGGGCTCCTCTCCCATCACTTGGCACTTCGCCTTCCTGCCACCTTGGGAAGAAGATGTCTGCTTCTCTTTTGCCTTACACCATAATTGTAAGTGTCCTGAGACCTCCCCAGCCATATGGGACTGTGAGTCAATTAAATCTCTTTCCTTTACAAGTTACCAGGTCTTGGGCATTTCTTTATAGCAGTGTGAAAATTAACTAATACAACCATGAAATACACTCATGATTTGTCATGGGGAATAGTATGCTATTGATGCTTCATTTATATTGGGTTTCTGCCTGGTACAGAACCAAAGAAATGTTTCCTTACATTTCCCTGAGAAGCATTATTTCATCATGACATCCTCCATATGCTCTCTCCTTCTCCCATCTCCCCAAAAGTCTCTGAAGGAACTACACCACTGTGCAATCAAACAGAATACTGAAAAATAATTTTGATAAAATGGTTTGGAATGATATTTTGAAAACCATTGTGTATATTTATAGATCACCTTTGAAAAATAATACTCTTTAATAAACCTTTGGAAAATATATAGTCAGAAATACAACAAAAAGTAAATGCACTTCAAAGTATATCATCTTGGATCACTGCCTTAAAAATTCCTTTACCATATCATATTAAAATCCAGGACTCTGGCATGGAAAAGAAGGGCTAAATAACTTTCTCGAAGTCAAATTGTTAAATTTCCCTTCTCTCTTAGGTAGCTATTATAGATAACTGCTACTTCTCTACCAAAATTGACTCTAAAGCCAAAACGCAAAACAAAAAACAAGAATATCATGTGTCAAAGAATAACAAAGTACTCTACATTTAAAACCATGAAATAAATAGCATGAGTTTTCACCTTTGCCTGAATGATCATACACATGTCCTTGTGAAAAACCTTTTAGTGGCTTCCACTCGCACTTAAAGAATCTAATGCCTACAATGATCATGATGATACAGACACTCCAAGTTCAAATCCGTTCTCTCCCTTCAGCCCCTACTATCCCTCTTGTTCTCTGGGCTCCAGTCCATTGACTGCCTCTCAATTTCAGAAATTTGCCAAGGTCTTTCCTGTCTTAGGGCTTTCACACGTGCTTTTCTTTCTCCCCTTGATTGTTTTTCTTCCATTCTTTGCACAGCAGTCTCCTTAACCTTCACATCATAGCATAAATGTCAAATCACAGAGTCCATTTCATGACCTTCCTTTATAAAGTAGTCCACCATCCCAACAACCACCACCAAGGTTATTCTCTCTCACAGCACCAAACTTTTCTTTTATAGCACTCACCACAAAGGGCATGCACACAGATGTACGCATGTATGTCTGTATACTGTATATTTCCTCCACTGGGCTTGAAGTCTCACAAGAGCAGGGACCATGTTTCTGCTGTATTAAATGATATTCCTAGGATCTAACATAGGACATAAAGCACATAGTAAGCCATCAATAAATATTTGTTGGATGAACAGAACCTCTTTCTGACCTACATTATTCTTCCTAACCTGTATCTCCACACTATTTGATGCAGGTCATCATTTGAACTATTCTCTAGGACTTGTATCAAATTAGCAAAATGAACATTTGGAAATACCCAGTAACTGACAGTAATTCTCATATTCTCTGAAGACGTTAAATACTCTGAATTTAACATCTGTATCATATATTTTCCCAGAGCACACAATTATTAAATATTATTTGCCATTTCCCTAGTTCATACATCAAACTCATATCACCTATTTTGCAAATGTAACATGTTTGTGATTCAAAGACATGCCTTACCATTAAGTATGGACAAAACTAAAAATAAAGTAAGTTTGTCTCTAGTCAAATTTCTGGGCCATGGAAGCTAGCAAAGGAAGTTTAAAATTTGTTGTGAAAGTTAAGTGCAAATATTTCTAAATATTATTGTTCAAAAGATATCTTGCTTCATTTGTTTTGCTCAGTTTTACTTTCAATATTCAACTCAGATGCTGATAACATCTCCCAGCTATGAGAACAATTAAATTAGACTAGATGAGAAATATCTCCAAAAGTTATAAAATCCACCCCGTATGATATTAGTATTTACATCTCTGTAATGTTTTTATCTGGTTATTAGCATAGTTATTTTGGGAACTGATCTCATGTACAATAAGGCAAGTAATAAACTTCTCCTCTTAATTCATGTGAGGGAAATTATCTTTCCCCAAAAGCCAATCTGTGTATAAGAGATAATTTACTTTGAAGTAACCATTTATTGTTAGTAAGATACAGCTTAAATTCCCACTTTCTACAGTATTATCTGACCAGTTCTTATTATTACTAAAAATATAAAGATCTCATGGGATACAAAACAAAATTAGGCTTAGTATAAGCCCACTTTAAAGAAACAATTATGCTAACCTCATTTTCATACCATTAATATTAATAGTACAACTCAAATGAGCTGATGACTTCTCATGTTCTAAGAACGGTAGAGCCCTGGACTTCCATTTTCAACTGATGCATGAAAGGACTTTTTTTTTTCTTCTAAATGTACATTCCTTCTTCAGCTTGATGTTTCTTTCCGTGTGTGTGTATATATATATAAATTTTTTTTTGATAAGTCAAAAAGGGAGAGAATTCTGCAGCCAGATTAAGAAAGATAAGAACAAAGGAGGAAGCCCAAGAGGTAACAGAAGAGACATCATCTTCTGGACCTAGTTTTGTTGTTGGTTCAGATACTCCCAAAGGAAAGAGAAAAATCAACTAAAAAGATAAAATGTAGTTCACCTCTAAAGCATTATGAGCCGAAGATATTTTTTTCTATTTATAGATATTCACTGCCTTGATAAAATATAAAAATTCATACACATATATAGTTTATATTTTATAAGTCCAAAAAATTAAAATAATTTCTATCTGTGAGGCAATAGCCTCATTTCTTACTTCAAGATAAACATTAAAGTTACTATTTAAGTGACCATTTAATGTGGCTTACAAATGTCCGCTAATATAGGAAGCTCCACTCCCCCAAGAAATAGCATGAGATAATAGAACACCAGGTATGACACTTGAGGGTGGACAGTGGAGGACTTCCTGATTTTATATGCAGTAACAGTTCACAGCTACAATTTAAAAAAAGTAATCGCTTGTCCTTGGAACATGCATGGAAAATACATGCAATGCCTACTCAAATGATTTTCTGAGCCTTTGTAAATCTCTGAAGGGATACTGAAGTATATGGTGTTGTTTATGTAACATTAAGGAGTATATGTGCACTATGATAGATAATTCTATGGGTCAGTTTGTCTAGGTCAAAGTACCCAGATGTTTGGTCAAACATTATTCCAGATGTTTCTGTGTAGGTGCGTTTTGAATAGGACTAACATTTAAATCAGTGGACCTGAGTAAAGTATAACCCTCCCTAATGTGGGTGGGCCTGAAACAATCAGTTGTAGACCTTAATAGAGCAAAGACTGATCTCCCCCTACAAAGAAGGAAATCTGCCAGCAGACTGTCTTCATATACAAACTGCAACTCTTTCCTGAGTCTCCAGTCTACCAGCCTTGCCCATCAGATTCACCAAGCCTTCACAATTACATGAGCCAATTGCTTAAAATAGATCTCTCTATATACATATACATATCCCATTGGTTCCATTTTTCTGAAGAACCCTGATTAATACATGCACACACAAAAGAATTGATCTATTAACCTCCATGTTAGATCTACTTCTACAACTGATTTTTAGACATTATCTGCATATCACTTACCATGTAATAGCCTTCACCTTAATAAATGCTTGAGGTCAAAACCAGCAGGCTCTGGAGAGTCACATGTTCTTATTTATTTATGAAACCAGTTGGCGGGGATACAAGTTTATTTGTCATTTGATTCCTTTTTATCTGTGTCAAGATCAGTTTACAGGGATCCAGTCTATCGAAAAGACAGACAACTTCTGAACCCTGTAAGGAAAGACTATGAAATAGGGACAAAACAGCTCTGTAGTGAGAACATTTTCCTTCTAGTTATTGCATTAAATGTTGCAGCAAGAGTAGCCGGGATTAAGGGAAAAGACAGCTATAGCACCTAGTTAAGCATTAGCCTTAGATGTACTTTCTATTGTCAGGCAAAATGCCTTTGGCTGAATTCATGTGAACTCAAATTACATTAGATGTATAAAAAGGAGCAAGGGAAAACTTATAAGAGAGAGGAATAACAATGGAGCTGGTATTTTGTTGTTTGTTTGTTTTACAGTGGTTACCTCTAAAAAAGCCGTATGCATAGTCTATTGAGCACTGTGGCCAGAATTCCCAGCTTCAAGGTCTCTATGTCACAGATGGTTTATCAGGAGAAAAATGATAACCGCTGAAAACTGCGTGGGTTTTTATTGTTAATGGAGGCAAGGAAAGGAACAGCCTGATATATCAAGATAATGAAAACATCATTCTCATTGTTATACAGCACAAATTATAGATGAAACAAACTGCTAACTTCAGGTACACTGCTTATTGAAATAAGAACTTTTATGATGTTAAAAACAAAGAAAGAAGGAGACATGTTTCTTATCCCCACAACTTCCTGCATTTGCAATTCCTTAGGCTACCTGATTAATTTCATGTGTCATTATCCAGGGAAGAGAAAGGGCATAATAACTTGAAAATTTCTCTTAATATCTCATGATGCACACACTCAACCATCTTCAGGTTTTATTTTCTGCTAGTAGAAATACATCAGCTCAGAATATAATGCAATTGGACGCATAAGTTATTTGATGTCAAAAGGTACCCATAATGACCATGCTTGGGGTTAGAAGGCCTATTTCTTTTTGTATGGGGTATTTAGGACTTACCTTTCTTTGAAGCTGACCATAGTCAATAACTTTAGAGGCACAGTTTATATTCAGATATGAGCAGCAAACTGTTCCAGCTGACTCCACAGGGGCAGCACGTGATGGCTTAGACACTCAGAGGATCGTTTGCCAGGACTTATGTGCTTCAAGAAGAAATTATGTTCCCTTCTTTCACGAAGAACCTTTTTCTCTTGATTCAATGGAAATAAAGTTATTCCATTTGTATAAATATTTCTTACAGGCTCAAAAAAAAAAAGCAGATAGCTCCTTTTGTATACTATTTGCATTGGGATAAGAGGTCTACTTCAGTTCTTTTGTCTGTTTGAGTTCCTGGCTACCTCTTGTCTTTATGTAAATTATCCTACACATTGTTTGCATGGTGACTAATGTGATTTTCCCTCATTTAGAATTGACAGATGTTTTATACCATCTTTGTTAATGTACATCTTGATTTATGTCACACTTGATGTTTCAAAGCTAAGGAGGCAACTGCTAAATGAGCTGATGCATCCAGTTGTAACTCAGTTATGAGTAATTTTGCTTCTAAAGCAGTCTGGAGTTTTTAAATATAAATATTTCCATTGTGACTTGACTTCTACATAGCAATGGCCAGTAAATTGTAAGAAAAAGGAACCACAGGAGGGTATAACCTTCATACTCTCTACCTGAGACTTTATATTGTTGCCAGTGATCCACAACATAAAATCCTGTACATGGGCTTTCAAAGATGTAGACACCCAGAGAACATATGAATAGTACCAAGAAACTATTTTCCCACCCTCTTTCACTTAGCTCTTGTCTTAATACCTTAGCATCAGAAATGTGCTACATTTAAGGATCAGATGAATATTAATATATAGTTTCAGAATGTCTAATTCTCAGAGAACTTGTTCCAATTCTTCATATTCTTTAAAAGTAGTTTAACTTTTCTTCAAAATCTAATGATTTTTTTCTCAAAATTGTCTTCTGTCTCATCTACAGTGATTATCAGAGATTCCCACAAATTGATTCCAAACAATTTGTTCTTCACCTACGCTTTGGGTACATAACCAAATGATGAACAGGATTACAGAAGGCAAGAGCCTGGCCAGGTCTGAACCAACAGGTCAGTGAACCCAGAGTTTCCCTTCCCCTAACTGTCTTAGGCCTCCTCTACCTTCCTTTCTCCTCGAGATGTAGTCCTAAGAGACCAGCTTCAGGGCAGCTCAAAAACCTCACTATCATTACCAAACTCCCAAACTTCAATGGCTCTTTCCAGCTCCAGGGCCAGCTTAGGCATTAAGGCTCTGTAAAATCTCACTTAACCTTATAAACAACATATGTCATTCCAAGTAAAAAGAAATAAAGCTAAGGTTGTCTCCTGATTAGCCCCAGAACATGGAACATACCTCACTAATGCCCACCTCTTTGCCTTGGTCATGTTTCCTCCCCTCTCAGCCCTTGTCCTCCCACACGCGAACATCTTCTCTTTTCTGCTTCTTATTGGTTCCACTCTCAGTATCTTAAACTCTCATTTTCTACAAAGATTTCCCAGGTGCTTACAGACTCTTTGAAAAACCGAAAGACTTTCATTGTTGTTGTATTTATCTAGGTTTTTAATCACATATTAGTAACTTATTAGATCAATATTTATTAAACATCTAGTATATACCAGGTACTGTTCTATGTATAAGATGAGGTGGTAAACAAGACCACAAGGATCCTGTGAAGCTCAGCAATCTACCTAGTTTCAATATACCTCATGTGTGTTTTTCCACCTCCCAGTGAGATTGTAAAATGTGGTATCAGCCACAGAGTACCACCATATGATTCTTATTATTAGCTCATATAGAATCTAGTTTGATACACAGTTGATTGAATGATTAGAGACTGGCACTGCAACAGATCAATGTTGCCTGTGCCACTCACACTTCCTGTTCCAGTATCCCCACAACCCTTCACCTTTCATCTAACCCTCAAGTTCATGTAATTACATCAACTGAAGTTACAATAAGCATTCTGTTTTTTATTAGCAGAAACTATTTTCAAAATTTCCTTTTCATTCTACCCACAGAAGTATATCCATCTTGACTTGCTGGAGTTTCCATATTGGTGTTATTTGCACTTTCTAATAGGAACTAAGAGAGCAAGAAGTGTAGTATTGTGGAAAAGAATGAAATGTGGAGTCAGGAGACAGCAGTTCTGGTTAAAGTTCTGCCAAATTTGAGTTATTTAAGTTCTCTGTGCTTCAGCATTCTTAGCTGTAAAATAATGGTCGAGCAAGATTGACTCTAATGTCCCTTCTAAATCTACTAGAATTTTGTGATTGCTATTCTATATCTCTATGATAATTATATAACTGTCCAACTCATTCTGACTTATAGTTTTCAGTCTCAGGAATTAAAGGTGAGGTAGAGTGTTTTACATATATATTTAAATACTCTTTCTAACAAATTGAGTACAACCTCCCAATAAAAATTTAACAAATATCAACTGGCAATGAAATTGATGACTGTGTTTCCATTAGCTCATATACTTGTATTAATCAATTCTTAAAGCTGTATTTTGTCTGAACAAGTGACATTAATTGATTTCCCAACCTTGGCATTGGAGATGAGGGGCAATTGTCATAATAAGACTCTTCCTATAAGGAATGCAAATATTGGAATTTCAACCCTCCACCTTTTAAAAGCTGTTCAAAGATACCCCAGAAAAGTATCTGAGAATTTTTAATAAATTGTATTTAAACCGTCTAAATCAGTACTGAGCACAGTGAATGCATGAAGGCCAAGTGGGAGAAGTGTGAGAATCATGCTTGGTTCTGCTTCCTCCCTCCACCACACCCAGGCATTACAATAATTATGTCCACTTAGCTTCTGATAATTATGTACCACCACCTGGCTGCTGCTGGCTTCAAATCCTTTCATCACCATTGCCATCAGTGAGCCAGTTCATAATGGCATCTTCTACTTTCAACCCTGTGCTACAGAGGGCAGCCACCATTGAAATTCTAAGTGATTCTGTTGTCCTTCTCATTAGTATATCCTCAGTCTCTCCCGTAGAGTAGTCTTCTGGTGGGTTTTCTAGCTTTCCATAAGATATACTCCAACATTTTCACTTCTCTGAGCCATTTTACTTCTGAAGAGAGATGATAGCTGAGAGCTGCTGGCCGAAAGCCCTTTTGGGAAAGCAGGACTTCATTTACCAAGGAAATCTGGGTGATCCATCACAGTGAGACTTCAACCACTTGACTTAGTTTATAATGCTAGCAAGTAGTAACCGGTGTTTAGGGCTCAGGTGGGTAGTCTGATTCAGAGCTCAAGTTCTTTACTATCTGAGAGGTAGTCACACAGAAATTGTTTCTAGTCTTTCTGCCTGAAGTTAAGTGAAGGATTTTGGGGAATGTTACAGGAGTCAGCAGTTACTCTTCACTAGTATCTTTAAGTGCTTCTAAATCAAGGGAAGAGGAAAGGATTTGGACAGCTTGAAAAGCTACCCCAGGTAATTCTGGTAACCTTTGCCACCCTTATTCCAACCACAGTAGAGACCCCTTGTGTACACATTCTTAAAATTCTCATTCTTAAAATAAGCTTTGAGTGTTAATGACTTTCATCATATGTTTAAATAAAACTCATCTGTGTGAACAACCAGAGACTTAGGGGAAAAAAGTCCAGAAAATTAATGGCTGCCTGGCATCTGTAGAAAACTGTTCAAAGCATATAATTAAAGTGCCAACTGTATTCTTAGATAAACTGATTTTTTCCTTTGAAAAAAGTTAATATGTAGTTTCACAATACAATTAGGAGTCTTATTATTTTTTTTTTTTTAAAAAAAGGGAATTTTGAGAGTGATTCAAGGAAATGGTTCTAGTATCAGTAAATAAATCTTGAGAGGGAAATTTTTATTATTAGGAGGGATCTCCCCACGAATTTATTTCATTTTATATTCTGTAGCGTACTGATGAATCTTTGATAACATTGTTTTTCCAATGTGTAAGTGACAAAAACCACAGATTATGACTTAGAATGAAGGAAAAAAATATGAACTTACAGCAAAATAGACAAGTTCCTGATTTCATACCTCTTTCTGTCAATTTTATTATTTTCTGCCTTTCCTATTGTTCATATTCTTCTTCATGTCCGAAGTTTCTGAACCCAATCAACTTTCTACACTTATAAAATAAAAAAGTAGAAGCAAATAAATCAATAATTAATGCACACTTGCTAGAATTGCCACTTTCCCATATAGAATCTTCAAACAGCAGATCAACCAAATGTTATTTGTATTACATTTTGTGATTCATTTTGGGTAACAGTATTTTATAGTAGATTTGTCCCTTTAATAATTTGCTAAGTATTCTTAAATATATGTCACAGAACCAGGAGATAGGCAATCTAGGATTAAATACTGATCATGAATAAGTCACAAAGTAAATAAATAATCCATAGTAACATTTTCTCTGAAATTATAAGATCTATGTTACCTTATCCAATAATGGTGCTATGTTTACATTAAAATAATCCCTGATTTCATTGCAAATCCATATTGGATGCTTCAGCACCTGTACCTCCCCCTTCAGAGCCTTTACTATATAATATCTGTATGATTACTGCTTTACTTACCCATATTTTATCTACAGTCTGTCAATTTTATGCTGCTATGGCAGAATACCCAAGACTGGGTAATTTATAAAGAACAGATTTTGATTTCTTACAGTTCTGGAGGCTAGGAAATCCAAGATCAAGGGGCCCACATCTGGTGAAGACCTTCATGCTGTGTCATCCTACAGTGAAAGGTGGAAGGATAAGAGAGTAAGCATGACATAAAGAGAAGAGGGAAAAACTCATCCTTTTATCAAGAGCCAACTCCTGCAATAACTAACCCATTCCCACAATAAATAACTCACTTCCACAATAATGACATTAGCCCATTTATGAAGGCAGAGCCCTTATGACCTAATCACCTATTAAAGGTCCCAGCTTTCAACACTGTTGCCTTGGAGATTAGGTTTCCAAAATATAAACTTTTGTAGACACATTCAAACCATGGCTATATTCTAGATTGTTAACATCTCAAGAGAGCAGAGTGTTTCCAGGGCCAAGCACTATGTTATGAACATGAGAGAACATAACAAATATATATTAACTGATTGTATAAATGAACTCCAAAAGGATCTTTCATAGCTTGGATTTTAGTGAATGCTATATTATTTATTTTTCTTTCATTTGTTTTTTGTGAATTTTGCTATATTATTTAACTATTACTTTACACAGCTATATAGTAAATCAAAGGTATGTTTTTCCTATATTTACACAAAAGAAGTGTTTGGTTTTTTTCTCTAGCATTTAAGATTACAAAAAAAAGAAAACCTACCCCTTGTCCAAAAATAGCAAGAATTTCAAAACAATAGCATTACAGCATTCAACCAAATAGAGGCCCTTCTGAGTGTAGGATCCTGTGTGATTATGCAAATCTCATGCTCATGGAGCTGGCCCTAAGTGGAATATATTGTATCTGAGGATCTAGCATCACTTGGTATCATTTGTGATGTATTCTGCTCATCAAGGCAGTCATAAAGATCCACCCAAATTCAAAAGAAAGGGAAATAATTCCACCTCTTGTTGGGCATGGTTATGATCCAGAAGAGCATGTAAGGTCAAAAATATTGCTATGGCCACTTCTAAAACTACAGTCTACCACATGTTTGTTATAAATGACTTGTTCACCTTTGGAGAACAGAAACATGTCTGATATGGTTTGGCTCCATGTCACATACAATTCATGTCAAATTGTAATCTCCAATGTTGAAGGTGGAGAGCCTGGTGGGTAGTGATTGGATCACAGGAGCATATTTCCCTCTTGGTGCTGTTCTCATGACAGTGAGTGAGTTCTCATGAGATCTGGTTGTTTAAAAGTGTGTGGCACCTTCCCATCTCTCTATTCCTTCTATTCCAGCCTTGTGAAGTGCTGGCTTCCGCTTCACTTTCCATGATGATAGTAAGTTTCCTGAGGCCTCCCCAGAAGCTAAGCAGATGCCAGCCTCATGCTTCCTGTACAGGCTGTGGAATCATGAGCCAATTAAACCTCTTTTCTTGATAAATTATCTAGAGTCAGTTATTTCTTCACAGCAATGAGAGAATGGACTGACAATATCAAACTTGGAAAACTGATACTGACAACTATAATAGCTACTACATATTAGGAAACTTTCTCTAGGTGGGGTACTGATTGAGCACTTCAGAAACAACATCTTGTTCAATCCTCATGACTCCCCATTTAGTAGGTAAGGTGTAGATACTATTATCTCTATCATGGAACTGATGTTCTTGATATCCTATTCTATCACAGGACTTGACTTAGGACTGATGTTAAGAGCTTTTATAACTGTTAAGTGTTGTTGAAGTAAATTTCCCAAGAGATAAGTCCTAATGAGACTGTACTCTTCCCTGGTTTCTTACCATGTGACTACATATATATTTTACACACACACACACACACACACACACACACGATAAAGTTGTCTTAGTAGCCCACAATTTCCCTTTTTTGGTGACTTCCCATACCTAATACCTCCTTCCTCCAGCACCCATAATCATGTGACTAATTCCAGTACCCTGGCTATAGGAGACAAAACTGAGCCAAAATTTCATCCCTCGAATGGGAGGTAGGAGAAAGAGAAACAGAGACAGATGAAGATCAGGGCCAGGCATGGTGGCTCATGCCTGTAATCTTAGTACTTTAGGAGACCCAAGACCGGAGGATCACTTGAGACAAGGAGTTCAAGACCAACCTGGGAAAAACAAGAAGATCCTGAAAAAGAAAGAAAGAGAGAATGAAAGAAAGATAGAAAAAAAGAAAGAAAGAGGCAGGTATTGTAGTGCACACCTATAATTCTAGCTACTAGGGAGACTGATAGAGGAGGATCAGTCTAGGAATCTGGGGCTGCAGTGAGCTATGAGTTATGTTTGCACTACTGCACTCCAGCCAGCACATCAGAATAAAGGCCTGCCTCTTAAAAAAAAAAAAAATCAGTTGTTTTGATTTAGTCTGTCCTCAAGAGCTGGACCTGAAATAACAAAACTGTACACTGTAAGGAACTTTATCCCCATCCTGTATTCTAAGGACAATAGAACATAGGTGTATAGAAAGGGAAAAAAAATGTGGTTAGAGAGCAGCAAGACATGCAAGAGAAAAATAGTGCTAACAATTTTCAGTTAAGATAATCAATTTTCTCAGTCTATTCCTGAGGCCCAACTATATCTTTGATCTTGGGATTCTTATGTGCCACTAGGATATACTTTCATGTTTTGCTATTGGTGGCTTAAGTACTTCTCCATTATTGCTAGCAAAACAATCCTAGGATATACTTTCATGTTTTGCTATTGGTGGCTTAAGTACTTCTCCATTATTGCTAGCAAAACAATCCTACCACATATCGGTAAAAATAACACCTTTTCTTAATTAATAGACAGTAAATTCTAGAAATAGATAATATGCTTCCTAAATAAAAGATAGAAAAGAAAGACATCCTTCTTTAAAGGCTCTGTAAACTACTGATGCAAAACCAAGTTACCACTTTTAGGTAATAACTAAAAGTTGAAAGACTATGCATAAACAGTTAAATGAAGTAGATACCTGGTAATTACTATTACGAATAAATTTAAAACACAGCCAAATCAATCTAAGCTGTTTCAGTCTGCCTTCAGGATTGTAAAACAAAAACCTTTACCTGTGCAGAAGAGATTTTCCTCCCATTTTGAAGTGAGGTGAGAAAATGAATTACATATTTTATAGATGTCTCCTAGTTTTGTTTTTTTTAAAAGAACCCTTGGTGAAATGTACTTCTTCACCCTCCCCTAGCATACTCACTTTAATTACTGATTAATTATCCAATCCTACATATATTTCATGGTAGCTTTGGCATCACTGGAGAAACACTCCAGCATGTGTCCACGCTACTTCCTCCAGGTTCTGTGCAAAGGGAGCCTAACAGGAAGAGCTTCTCTACTCCTGTCTGAAGAGACTTGCTTTCCTTCTCTCATTCTTTGCATACCCTGGGCCTCCAGCTTCTTCATTTGGGGAACCATTTCCCAAGCTTGCAGTTTAGAGTGGAGGGGATGGGAGGAGGGGCTCAGATTCTGGTGAACAGCTGGGGCCCATCACTTCTCATTGCAGGTCTTGGGGAGATGTGGTTGACAGAGTGATGCACAGAGCCTGTCCCAGTTAATGACTTCACCATTCTCCATCATTATCCCCATCATTAGGAAATTAGGAGGACAGAAGGTATTTACTGTAAACCTGCCACCTCCCAAGGAGAGATAAATAGAAACTGATAAATGGGCTCTTCTGGTGCTGTTCGTCTATTAACCTTCTGCTTCCCAGCTCCGGCATATGCATGCCATCCTGCCATTAATATCCAGTAATTGGCATGGCAGCAGGCAATACAATCATACCTTTACTCTGAGTGTTCCCTCCGTGTGGTGTGCCTGTGCAAGCACACAATTACGTTCATAATGAAGCTTTGCTAAACAGTCCAGTTGAAAGACATTAGGCAGTTGTTCCCCAGCTATAACACCAGCCTCCCACAGTCATTCAGTGCTTAACTCTTCACTATCCTGGGTATGAGCTGCCATTGCTAATCTTTCTGCTGTCTTTATATACATTATACTCTTTTCCTTAAAGGTAGATACATTGTGTTAACAGCTTCTCTTTTGTACGTCTGTGTTCTTTGGGAGCAACGTCTTATATTGCCAGCTTATGAATGATTTGAAACCACTTCACCTGGTTGAGAATGGAGTTTCGTCGGTGATTGGAACCACTGGTGACCACCTGGGGTGATTTGTAACCAGTTGAGAGCCAAGCTGTTTAGCAGTGTTTCCCAAGGAGATTTTGTGTTCTTTATCACATTTCTAGATAAATAAAGGGGGAAAAGAGTGTATCTCATCAAATGTATTTTCTGTGTGACAACAGAGGAGACAGGAAGGTAATAACCTTGGTGTCTCTATTTAGAAAGACACACCCTCAATGTTCATCTGCTCTAAGCACTTGGGAATTTTGAAGGAGCATGTATCCCAGGAGATCTTGAAAGGGTTCACAGAAAACCAAGGCCCACAAAGAAAGCCATTTCATTCTGTTACCCATCTGCTTACACCGTGGCTGCAAAATGAACATTTGGTCTCTGCTTCCCTGACCTATTTCTCCCCCAGTTAAATTCCTGTGTTTACTATGATGACTTTACAATAGTGACTGTAGTGGGCAGACTGTTTCGCAGGATGAAACATGAAAAACCAGGATGAGTAATTTCTTAAAATCACAGGATGGGTTATATGAAATGAATCAACCTGGTCCTAAACATGGCCCTTAAAAAAAAATACAGTTGCAAGAGGGAGGTGAGGTTGGGAAGAGGTAATATCAGCAAAGAGATAAAAAGCAATAAAAAGGCCGAGAAGAAAATGACATGACAACCTTATTACTGGTGTTCAAGAACCATAGCCTCTCTGTCAGAAAAATACCAGATCACCCATTTGAGAACTTCATAAAACTAAATGATCAATAGATTATAGCTCTGGCCCTCCTTCCACACAGCATAAAACAAATAATAATATCTCCAATAAATATAACAAATAGGGTAATCTTTCCTATCTCCTGCAGACCCCTGACAGAACGTGCTACAGGATCTTTCCATTGTGTCTTCAGAAGGATACTAAGCAGCTTGCCAGACTCCCAGTCAAGCACAGCCTTTCCAGCTGTCTTCCAAGCATCCACCTTTAAATACAGAATCTGGATGTAGCTGATGGCCTTGCACTCCTAGAAGCTTTCATTCTGCAGAAATAGCTGGGAACAAGCTTTGACAGTTAGCATTCTATTAACTAAAATTCCCAAGCACTGATGTCAGCACACACCTCTAGTATAATGCTTACAATCATGACCCAGTGACAAGCTAAGAAATTGATATCAATTCTGCCTCTTCTTTACCATTTCTTACTGCTATCTGCTTTATTATTTTTTTAACTTTTTTACCCTCCCCACAGTTCCACAGTTCTCACGGAGGAAAGGGCCTGTTTTATATTTTTACAAAGCCCTTTCACATGATCTCTTCCAGTTCACAGTAAAGCCTCATGCAGTAGTCAAGAGGCAATATTAGAATCCCTATTGTACAACTGTGGAAATGCACATTCAGGAAGGGTAAGTGACTTTCTCAGTTCACACAGCTAGGGACCAAGTCTCCTTTCCTTTGCAGGGCTTCTGTGCTGCCAACTCTAAAAGATATAATTCACATTGTATTCTGTGTGAACAGCACTCCTGAATTTGGGCAACACAGATGTCCTGAAAATCAACAATACGGTGGAAATAAGAGGAGCTTTGGAATCAGACTTAGTTTTACCACTTATACTAGCTGCATTACTCTAGATAATGTTTAAATTTCTCTGAAGTTAGTTTCCCTATCTGTAAGAAGGGATGAAGGTAATAACAGTTCCTACTTCATAAATATAACACATATATTATTAGTATATAATAATCTATGAAAAATACTTCCTAGAGCATTTACTTCTATTTATCTTTCCTTTTCCTATTATGGACACTTTATCATGTTGTCTCTTTAGTCTAGGAAAAGCTTAATGGAGATACATTTTGTAGTATTCCAGCTCTTTGGATATCAGTAGACTATGTAACATAATGCTGGCTCTCCTTTCAAATAGATTAAGATTAACCAGAGTATTTCATTCCCATGCCATGCCAGATTAATATAACCTCAAGTTGCCTCAGTTAAGAAAAAGCCTTTTTTCTTTTGTACAATGAATAACATACACAAAGGTGTCACAGACTCTGACTAAAGGATTAGTTATAATCATAGGCTATTTGTGGACAGCATAAAATACACCATAAGACAATTTACAATTCCTCTGCCATTCTCACCACACAAAAAAATTTCTCTCTGCCTCATTCTGGAAGTTCCAATTGACCTTATCAACTCCACTGAGGGCATTTTGGAAGTTCCAATTGACCTTATCAACTCCACTGAGAAAAGATAGCCATTTGGTGACTACAGAAATAATGCTTACATTGACTCACCTGCCTTATAACTGTCCTCTTAACCTGAGAATGAAATATGTTTCCTAAAAGTCTATGTGATCAGAATAAAAAGTATATTTTCATAAGGTTTAAGGATAGCCAGACCTAGCCAGCACACCTGAAACAATAACACGTATCCAACCCTTTACTTTGTCCATGAGTAAAATGAGTCCTGACACCCTAACAGAGCAGAAGACATCAGTCTTCTTCATCATCAATCTTCCTCATCATCAATCATAAACACTAAGTTCCTACTTTTAAAATACAGTTAATTCTGTTAGTCTGTAACTGAATATCCAGGTCTGTATTATTTAAAGCTTTTCATTTTCTTTTTATTTGGCAACATGTGTTTTTACCATTTCACAGCTCATTTGTACCTCCACTAGCTTTGATACACTCATTACTATCTCTGGCAAAAGATTTGGTGAGAGAAGCAGTTGATGCAAATGAGATTTTTAGATTATCCACGCTCTCCCTTTCTACCATGACCATGGATAATCAAGAATTCACTGTGCAAAGAGCATAGAATGCAATTAGGCATTAGATAAGGAAAGCTTCACACATAAAATCACTAGGAATGTTTTAAAGGCAGTATCAAATAAAAAGGTGCACCTGTGAAAACAAGATGACATTTCTTGTTAATGCTGCCTGATGCCTTCTGAAATGTCTCAAGAGAAATGATCACAAAAAATTCTAACAGTAATTCCTCAACCCATTTCACAGTGGGGAAAACACCTTCGTTGAGTGGTAGCATCTGAAGGATATATGGTGATTTCGTGGTGCTGTCAGCAATCATCCCGTTCAAAAAGCGTGTAAAGTCTACTAAGTTTCCGATAGAGCACAAGGTAGGCACTGAAGATATGAAGATAGTACACACAGCTCCTGCTTACATTTTAGTCAAAAGGCAGATAAGTAAGTAAATTATTTCAGTTTAACAAGGCTAATTCAATTACAACGGCATTCCCAAAGTGCTAGGAGAGGAGAGAGGGACATTTATTCAAATCTGGCAAGTCACAGAAGCTTTTTTGTAGGAGGTAATATAAAGTAGTAAGGGATGATTAGGAGTTAAATGATTTTGAAAAAATAAAGATAATTTTAGACAGAAATAAGACTATGAACAAAAGCATGAATAATTAGGAGAACTTCATGTTTAGGGACAACCATAAGTAATTCCATATACTCTAAAGTATGAATTGCATAGGTAATGAGAAAAGAGACATGAACCAGTGGTGAAATTACCTTAACTACCTTTGCTAAGAAGCTTGGGTCTGATCCAGTAAATGATAAAAAGCCATTGAAGAATTTAGACTGTGAGTGGTGTAGTTAAACTGGTGTTTGAATATTGATCATTCCAGATAGATAAGGTGGGTGGGTTTTATTAGTGGGGAAGAGGATCTGAACAAATAAAATATGTTGAAATTGTCACAAAAGCCAAGGTAAAAATAATGGAAAAGACTTGAGAAACATTTAGACGATAAACTGCCAAGACTGTTGAATAATTAAATATAGTAGGAGAGACAAGGGAAACAAACGCTATTTCCAAGATTCTAAACAGTAAACATAGAACAAAAAACAGGTGGAGGACACTTGGTGGTTGATGAGTTCAGTATTGGCATGTTAAGGCCATCCAAGGAGAGATGACAAGCATGCATCTGTGTATTCAAACACAAAGCTCAGGTAAAATTAGAGCTGATGATACACATTTGGGAGTCATCAAGATAGTCATTCAAATTATGAGAGTGAATGAACTACCAAAGGAGACAGTGTAAAATACTGGTTCTCAACACTGGCTGCACATTAGAATCAAATGAAAAGATACTTATGCCAAAGCATTCCCTCAGACCACTTAAATCAGAATTTATGAAGTGCAGCCAGGGTCTGGAATTACTGCATTAAGGAAAAATAAAGGCAAGTCCATGATTTTTTCTTCATGCTTATGAAGAAAACCGAAAAGAAATGGGCAGAGTGTATGAAGGAAACCAGAAGAAAAAAAAATAATGCCACGACTTCTATAGTCTCAATTGCATTCACTAGAACAGGATGAACATGACATAAACACTGTTTTAAAAATAAATACTGTGATGTAGTATCATTTCAGAAATCCTTGATTACCACAATCGCATCCCATTTCAAGAGCTCAAGTTCATTTTACCACTATAAAATCAATTAGCTGGTTATGCTCCATTATAAATGGGTTTCCAAAAGTTTTATTTCCTTTAATCCATGGTGAAGCATATATTATTTTAACTAAGCAGATGTGTTCAATAATTATAAGAGGTCCAAGATAAAATTGAAGTCTTTTGTGGAATAAATATTTTGTTCCAGAGGATTTATCTGTTTAGATCAATTTTAGTTTTCTTTGTTATTCTTTAAGGACTGTTAGTTGGAGGATGGGACAGAATTTGAATCCATTACAGATTGAAATGTAAAGCTGGATGTACACATTTATACCTGTATTTATAACATGCAACATTCAAGGTACCAATGGTATATTTGCTCCCAAAAATTATATCATAGTTTTATTGGTTGAGGCACTGCTTTTGGATGCAACTGAAAATGTAATTATGACCTCTAACAATAGTAATTTAAGTATTAATTTCCACTCCTTCTTTGCAACTGGCAGCATCCATCAATTATACCATTAGCTTCCCAATGATTGCAGCTGCAAAAAGCAGAATTAGCATTTCAGCTACTGTCACTCACCTGAAATTTTACAGTTTTAATTAGTGAGCCAAGAAGGCTGTCAACAACTAAATGCCAAATGATTGGTCTGGAAAAACAACACTTCCCAACCCTTTCCCAGACTCACTCATGCAGTATTGTTATGTTATTTCCCCCTAGTTCAGAATTCAAACTATCAGAAAACTCTTTATTTTCATTTCCGGCAATATTTCTTAACAAGTATTAATAAGAAGACAATAGGCAGATCACCTAAGCCCATCTGCAGTCTATAGAACAGTTGTTTTATACTCCATTTTACTTTATATGTTTGTTTCTACCAAATCTGATACTGTAGTCACTATTTTACTTATGTGCCAGACACTTTGCTAGATATTATACATATACAGATAAGTAGTAGAAAAAGATACTTGTTCTCAGGGAAGTTACATTTAAAATAGAGAGTTAAATATATTGACAGGCAGACAATAAATTTAAAAAAATATATCAAATGGATACATTCTGTGAAAATAATTAAAATAGAGTTATATGACTGACAATGAGTGGAAATCTACTTTGAATTTGGTAACTACAGATGACCACTCTGGTGATATGTCAGTTTAGTTATATAACATGAAATAGAGTCTACATTCGGAGGCCAGGGAAGAGTATTCCAGTAAGGTAAAAAGACTTTAGGGCAGGAATGAATTTAAAAAACTGACTATTGAGAAAAACAAAAAAACGCCATGGTGGACCATAGTGGGAAAGTGTAATATCAGTTTGAGATGAGGTAACAGACATGGTCAGAGGCCACAGCAAGTAAAGCTTTGTAAACTATGGTTTAAGGAGTTTGAATTTTAAGTACAGCAAAATGTCACTGGAGGGTTTTAATTTATGTTGTAAGAAGACTACTTCCACTGGCTACTGTGTAAAGAAAGGAGTATAATCCTTGAGAAATTCCTACACATTTACAGCAAGAACATGAACAACAATGCCCATAGAAATATTGGTTATAATAGCAAAAACTGAAATAATAGAATGAAAACTCAGTGTTGTGACAGTCTTAAAATAGACTACTATATGGTCATGAAAACTACAACTACAGTAGAACATATGAATATAAAGCAAAAATAACTATCAGTGGAAAAGCAAACTGCAGAATAATATATACAGGATGATTCCACTTAGGTAAAATTCAAAATCATATATAAACTAAATAATATGTATTTTAGGGTATACATATATGGTGAAAAAGTAAATCAATGTAAATTGTGGACATATCCTAGGATGGCCCTCAAGGAGTCACACCATTGTATAGTCTCCTCCCTTGCAGTATAGGCTTCTAACCAATAGTTTATTGCAAAGGTGGTGGAATGCCATTCTTCTATTTTCACAAACAGAAGGGAAACAATCTCCTGCTGACCCTGACATGTTGCAGTATAGGCTTCTAACCAATAGTTTAGACTTCTAACCAATAGTTTATTGCAAAGGTGGTGGAATGACATTCTTCTATTTTCACAGACAGAAGAGAAACAATCTCCTGCTGACATGTTACGATGTTGTAAGTCTATGACAAAACCTATGTGGCAAAGGACTCTCAAGAGCTAGAAGTGTCCCCAAGCCAATGACCAGTAAGAAAAAAGAAACCTAAATCCTGTAACCACATGAAGAAGAATTCTGCTAACAACCTATGGTATCTGAAATTAGGTTTTTCCCTGGTTATGCCTTTGATGAGAACACAGCCCAGCCAATTTTAATCTTAATTGTAGCCTTGTCAAACTGTGAACAGAGTACCCAGATAAGCCATGCCTATATCCTTGACCCACATAAACTGTGAGATAATATGTGTATGTTGTTTTAAGCCACTAAACTTGTGGTAATTTGTTATACAGTAATAGTAAACTAATTCTGAAATAATAAACACAAAACCTGGAGTAATACCTCTGGGGGAAGAAGAGGTAATCAATGGCATCACAGTGTAGGCTTCAAGGTTGTTGTTAACATGCACTGTCCTCTTTTTTTAGGCTCATAGTTTCTTATGCAAAGAATATGTTGTCAGATATTTTAAATAAAATTTGAGAGTATCTGACTTTAAATGACTAGATTAACCCATTTATATTTATTGCAATTTCTATTATTTTAGGGCCTAAAACTGCTATCATTTAAAAAGTATTTTTTTCATTGTTTATACTTTCTTTGCATTTCTTTTCTTCGTTTATGCTTTCTATTTTATGAATTTAGTGTTATTATTCTGTTTATATAATATCTTCTCCATTTGCTCTTATAATAGACTTAAGACTTATTTAAATTGTTTTGCCTAATGAAACAAGTACTACAGCATTCTGGCATGTTCCTATGGACTCCTCTAGTCTATTATGTTAATCTTCTCTGTAATTTTAGTTTTGAGTTCTAAAACTTCTCCAGAGGTGAGGGAGGACTCCATCTACCTATGCTGATTTGCCATTTTAGGATAAGAAACACTTCATTGTAATATTTAGCTATTTCTTCAGCTATTTGTCAGGCAAATAATTGTTTTATTATCAGTCTTTAAGTGTCACATGTATGTCATGGTATTTTATCTGAATATTTAGTTCTTTAATATTTTAAATAAAAAAGTATCTGGCACTAATGGTTTTTAATAAATATTAGTAAATTTAAAAGTGGAATAATTATTCTCTTGATCACTATTTCACAACTACTTTGGTGACAACAACAAAGTTAAGAAATTATTCCAACAAGTAAAAAAGATCTTGTCCAGCCTTTCCTTTTTATCTAGAATCAGTGAGCTTGCTATCACATCTACTTGCTTGAATCATTGACACCATTCTGTAATTAGTTTATGAAACATGAGTCTGCTTATTCCAAGCACTTTCAGCCACTTCAAGCATATTGCTTTTAATTAAGCACCTGTTCTATGCAAGCCATTGTGATTATTAATGTGCAAGATATAAAAAATAATTTGGCAGAACCCACATGGAGCTTCTCTTCTAAGCAACAAGAGATGGATATGCTCAAAAATAATTATAATAAAAGTTTAATGTGACAAATGCAAAAGAAGGGTATAAATAGATTAGTGGGACAAGAGAAGAGAAGGCTTTATAAAAGATGTTTGGGCTGGGCCTTGGAAGAAGGGTAGAATGTGAACTTCATGAATAAATGTGTTCTTTTTTTCTACCTCTGAGCCATCGGAAACACTATTTTAAGTACATGTACACTCTTAAGTGTCTGCATAGCCAAGCTAATTGCCACTTTTCCTTAGGTTCTCAGCTTTGTTGTATTGTCTTTCAGGGATCCTTTTAGCTCCCCATGCTCACTTCCCTGTGCTTGAATTAAGTGATCTTTCCATGTATGCCCCCCAAACCCTAGTAAGTAAACTTTCCTGTAACCTTTACCATAGTCTGTAGTAATTACAATAAAATGAGAAGTTTCTGTATCTGCTAAAATGTTAGCAGAGGTTTGCAGACATCTATTTCGGTTAATTATTTGTATTGAGGGACAGAGACCTATGAGAAGAAATGTTTTATCAGGGCCAAAAAAGAGAGGGCAATGGAGAAGAGAATGTGTACTTCTTCTCCAGCTTTACCCCAAGAGCTGGATTGGACAGTACTTTGTGAGACCTAGAGCATAAGCAGCAAGGGTTGGAGTGTTACAGATGACAAAGCACAACTTAGAGGTGAGGCTTAGGGCATTTTCACATTCTGTTGAAAACAGCATGTTACACCTTCCCAATGGCAATGTGGTGCCTGAAGATTTTGCAGAGTTTGAAATACAGGACATTCAACAGTGCGAGGGGCAACATATATGCAGAGGCACCCTTAGCAACCAGAAGTGTCTTTGTGGGAGCCCAAAAAAGAAAATTGAAGGATTCCATGAGCACATACGAGATATCCTTGGGAATTCCTGAGTAACTTAGGAGGCTTAGAAGGAAAAATTAGGTTCATATCTTAGGTAGGTCTGAGGCAACAAATTCAGGCATTATGGTTAATATAAACTTATCTACATCTAAGAGATGGTGAGGCCTAGAAATTTTTGTGGGATTATTTCTATATCCCTACTTCCTTAATTAGATTGTAATTTCCTCAGAGTAGAGACTGTGCCTGGTTCACTGTGGGATTACTAGAATTTGGCACAATGTCCGAAACATATAGTATATATTCATTTAATAATTACTGACTAAATGATCATAGATGGCATTAGAACTGAAAATTCAGGACTCTTTACCTGAATTGGTATTGAATTGACTCCTGATTTCCTTTATAAAATATTTGTAACTGGGCCTTTGAAGAAGTGTAGAATTTGTGCTTCTTAAGTATGTGTGTCTTTCTCTCTCACCTCTATGCTTTCATAAATATCATTTTAGTTGAATATGCATTCTTTTGCATCTTCTTAGCCTGGCTGATTTTTCAGTTATTCTAGAAGTTCACAGGCATCTATTTGCATGAATTATTTGTATTGGGAAAAAAGATCTGTTTCATATGGGTAACTCAGTTTCACTTGTGTGAATAAAAACAAAGTTGCAAGAAGATTAAAGATAGTAAGTCAACTTTCAAACATTAGCCTCAGTCTGTTTCTAACCACATCCATTAAAATACAGTGTTATCTGGTTAAGAACAGATGGATTTTCAAACAAATATAATAAATTCCTACTATAATTTGGTTATTGCTGAATGACAAAGTTTTGAAATTGTATATAAAGGGTGTTCTTTGTAATTCCCCCAAACAGTACTATTTGGGAGTAAGGCTCTATTCAGTGGATATTATCTCCTAAACATACTATATGCTGCATTAGGTGTTATATAAATAACAAGGAACATTCAGAGCATCATACAGGTATAAAGGCTGGAATGTCTTAGGTAGCATTTTCGTCTACAAGAGTGAATCTGTGTTGTGGTTAGAAATCGAATCTAATGTCAAAACCTTCCTACAAGAACAGGATTTTTCATAGTGATGAGAGAATTTATAGCAACAAAACTAATTTATTAATTAATTTACTAGGCTCCTGTGTCATTAAATAGTATGTATAGACTGTGAAATACAAGAGAGCTACACTCTTGCATAGGCTTTCACTAGCTTATGTGCTTCTGCTGCAGAGCTGCCTATGGGATATTGGGGCTCCTGAATGGTCTAGCCATATGCCTTCCCTGGGAGTATATTTAAAGATTTATGAAAAAATCTTTGTGGCTCCAATAATGAGCTGGATTTTTGCACTTTCACTGTCAAAAAAAAAAAAAAAGCAGTAAGCTGGGAATATAACAATAGATATTTGGCTTGGCAATGCAATGAGAAACAAATGCCCCAAAATGACATTTTTTTAAATATTGGGGAAAAAGTATTTTTGTTCAAAATGAAATAAAACTTTCCCATTTAAAATATACTTGTATAATAGAACTAAAAATAGATTATGGGTATAATAGAATTCCTGACACTTTCAGCTAGAGTTGGATGTCTGACCATTTTATAGGAAAGTAAGATATTCTATGTGTACCCCCTCTATCCCCTGACAATCTATGAGACACCCTTGCTTTGACAGTCTCCCAATCAGAAAATCAAAATATTAAGAAACCATTTATAAAGGGAAGTGACTCATCTGAAAATATTTGCCTTACACTTCCCACTGAGCAAGAAGCTTAAGGAAGGATTCCAGTAATTTAGAAATAACAATACTTTGGAGAAAGCCAAAGTATAGTTTAAATAGAACTCAACTTGTCTTTGCAGGCAAATACTGCACAATTTGATTCCTACAGATTGCTTAAAATATGTATGTCCATATTTTCCTTATAGTAAGGTGTAATGCTTGGATGAAACAAACCTCCCATTTATCTTCGTTTTCCATTATATATTTTCCTCATCTAAAGTTTACAGGAATTCCAATCAGCAATCTTTGGAGGCACCTTTCATTTTTCTAACACCATATGAGAGTCTTAAAACCTTAGGTGTATCACAAAAGAAGTCTCTCAGTCTCAGCTTTACCTTTTCTTCATATGGTGACTCTGTGCCTTGTTCAGACTGGTTTTCCACTATCCATCCAATTTGTGGTTCTGTCTGCAGTGTTATCAATTGCTAAGCTTTCTTGCTAGGACCACAGGATCCGTATGTTGGCAGATGGCTTTTGCTGGTGGCATCATATTTTTTCTCAAAGCCCAGAACTTAGAGACATCATTTCCTGTTTTCCCATAATTCCATGGGATAGATGTTACAGCATTTCTATGATGCTGTGTTCCAATAAACTTGATCCCTGTTAGGGGCTAATGCAGCTGATGACTTTAAGTTGAAACCAGTGCTCATTTACCATTCCAAAAATCCTGGGCCCTTAAGAATTATACTAAATCTATTTTACCTGTGCTCTATAAATGAAACAACAAAGCCTGGATTAGAGTACATCTGGTTTACTAATTATTTTTAAGTCCACTGTTGAGACCTACTGCTCAGAAAAAAAAAAAAAAGATTTCTTCTAAGACAGTACTGCACATAACACTGTAGCTAGTCACTCAAGAGAGAAATAGAGGTGTATAATAAGATGAATGTACTTTTCATGCCTGCTAACACAATATTCATTCTGCACTCCATTGGTCAAGGAATAAATTTGACCTTAAAATCTTATTATTTAAGAAATACATTTTGGAAGGCTTTAGCTGCCAAAAGATAGTGATTCCTTTAGTGAATCTGGGAAAAGTAAATTGAAAACCTTCTGGAAAGGATTCACCATTTTAGATGATCTTAAGGACATTTGTGATTTATGGAAGAAGGTCAAAATATCAGCATTAACAAGAGTTTGGAAGAAGGTGATTCCAACTCTCATAAATGGCTTTGAGGGGTTCAAAACTTCAGCAGAGGAAGAAACTGCACAGGTTATAGAAACAGAAAGAGAACTAAAATTAAAAGTAGTGCCAGAAGATATAATTGCTGAGATCTCATGATAACACTTTAATGGAAGAGGAGTTACTTCTTACGGATGAGCAAAAAAGTGGTTTATTGAGATGGAATCTAAGCCTAGTGAAGATGCCTGGTGAACTCTGCTGAAATGACAACAAAGAATTTAGAATATTTTATAAACTTAGTCGATACTGCAGCAGCAGCAGGGTTTCAGAGGATTGACTACAATTTTGAAAGAAGTTCTTCTATAGTTAAAGTGGTATAAAACAGTATGACATGCTACAGATAAATTTTTATAAAAGAAGAGTCAATTAATGTGGCAAATGTTATTTTAGTCTTTTTTAAAAGAGACAGTATTTCATTCTGTACTGAGTAGCTGGGACTACAGGTGTGTGTGCCACCATATCCAGCTAATTTTTTATATTTATTTTTTAGAGACAGGGTCTCACTAAATTGTTCAAATTGGTCTCAAACTTCTGACCTCAGGAGATTCCCTCTCAGACTCTACAGTAGTTGGGATTGCAGCCACAAGCTGTGTGCTAGTCCACTGTATTTTAAGAAATTATATATATATATATATATATATATACACACACACACACACACACATTTATTATTGCACTTTAGGTTCTGGGATACATGTGCAAAACATGCAGGATTATACATACATGGCAATGTGGTTTGCTGCCTTCATCCCCCCATCACTCATATTTGGCATTTCTCCCCCTGTTATCCCTCCCCAACCTCCCTACTCCCCACTGTCCCTCCCCATTCCTCTCAATAGACCCCAGTGTGTGATGCTCCCCTCCCTGTGTCCATGTGTTCTCATTGTTCAACACCCACCTATGAGTGAGAACATGCAGTGTTTAGTTTTCTGTTCTTGTGTCAGTTTGCTGAGAATGGTGGTTTCCAGGTGCATCCATGTCCCTACAAAGGACATGAACTCATTGTTTTTAATGGCTGCATAGTATTCCATGGTGTATGTGTGCCACATTTTCCTTGTTCAGTCTGTCATCGATGGGCATTTGGGTTGGTTCCAGGTCTTTGCTATTGTAAACAGTGCCGCAGTGAACATACATGTGCATGTGTCTTTATAACAGAATGGTTTATAATCCTTTGGGTATATAACCAATAATGGGATTGCTGGGTCAAATGGAATTTCTATTTCTAGATCCTTGAGGAATTGCCACACTGTCTTCCACAATAGTTGAACTAATTTACATTCCCACCAACAGTGTAAAAGTGTTCCTATTTCTCCACATCCTCTCCATCATCTGTTGTCTCCAGATTTTTTAATGATCGCCATTCTAACTGGCATGAGATGGTATCTCAATGGGTTTTGATTTGCTTTCTCTAATGACCAGTGATTATGAACATTTTTTCATGTTTGTTGGCCTCATAATGTCTTCTTTTGAAAAGTGTCTGTTCATGTCCTTTGCCCACTTTTGAATGGTTTTTTTTTTTTTCTTGTAAATCTGTTTTAGTTCTTTGTAGATTCTGGATATTAGCCCTTTGTCAGATGCGTAGATTACAAAAATTTTTTCCCATTCTGTTGGTTGCTGGTTCACTCTAATGATTGTTTCTTTTGCTGTACAGAAGCTCTGAAGTTTAATTAGATCCCATTTGTCTATTTTGGCTTTTGTTGCCAATGCTTTTGGTGTTTTAGTCATGAAATCCTTGCTTATGCCTATGACCTGAATGGTTTTGCCTAGGTTTTGTTCTAGGGTTTTTATGGTGTTAGGCCTTATGCTTAAGTCTTTAATCCATCTGGAGTTAATTTTTTGTATAAGGTGTCAGGAAGGGATCCAGTTTCAGCTTTCTGCAATGGCTAGCCAGTTTTCCCAACACCATCTATTAAACAGGGAATCTTTCCCCATTGCTTGTTTTGTCAGGTTTGTCAAAGATCAGATGGTTGTAGATGTGTGGCATTACTTCCAAGGCCTGTGTTCTGTTCTGTTGGTCTATATTTCTGTTTTGGTACCAGTACCATGCTGTTTTGATTACTATAACCTCATAGTATAGTTTGAAGTCAGGTAGCATGATGCCTCCAGCTTTGTTCTTTTTGCTTAGGATTCTCTTGGCTTTGCAGGCTTTTTTTTTTTTTTTTTTGGTTCCATACAAAGTTTAAGATGCTTTTTTCCAATTCTGTGAAGAAAGTAAATGGTAGCTAGATGGGGATAGCATTGAATCTATAAATTACTCTAGGCAATATGGCCATTTTCATGATATTGATTCTTCTGAACCATGAGCATGGAATGTTTTTCCATCTTTTTGTGTC
>CAUYQU010070758.1:0-57928 GCA_963574635.1 Cheracebus regulus | reverse complement strand
CCGTGTGGCTCCTCTGCCGGGAATCTCCCGGTCTGTGGGCAACAAAAATTTGTCGGAAAGTGCGGCATCCACTTGTTCTCTGCGCTTTCACTGGGAGCTACATTCCTGAGCTGTTGCTAATCGGCCATCTTGGATCTCTCTGTAGAGGTGTTTTTAGAGAGTTCAGATAATGATCATTCGAGTTCTGAATGTTTCTTCATATAATTTGTCCATTAGTTTAAAAATGTGCATGAAAAGAAGTCATAATATACAGCTAGCTGGAGTCCCAGAAAACTTGACAATGTTTGAGAATCTTATTCTGTTTTTTATTAATCTCTCAGGAGCAAAGGAAATCTCATAAATTCTATGAGAGAATGTCAGGAGTTTGGATAGTGTTTAGATGGTGGTGACTGCCCTAGTGGCTTTTAACCAGCCATCATGTGCCCACCATTTAGAATGTTTATTTTTTTCTTGGAAGATTTTCAGCAACAACCAAAGGAAAAAAAACCATTTACAGACACATATAACTAAACTAAAATCAGAATAGTCATAAGCTTTAACTCAACATGCAGATCAAACAAAATATTAAATTAGACATGTAGAAAGAAGCAAAAGTAAATTAACTAGAAAAGACAAATTTCAGGACAGAATGTCAATTCTGTACAAACCAGAGTACTCAAACCAGCATGTCTTTCTACCAAAAAGGACTTTTCAGAAAAGACAAAAAATCTTACCATCCAGTAGGGATGTAAGGCAGCCCTCTTTTTTTTTTTTTTGAGACAGAGTTTTGTTATTGTTGCCCAGGTTGAAGTGCAGTGGCTCAATCTAGGCTGACTGCAACCTTCGCCTCCTGGGTTCAAGCAATTCTCCTGCCTCAGCTGCCCGAGTAGCTGGGATTACAGGTGCCTACCATCACTCCTAGCTAATTTTGTATTTTTAGTAGAGACGGGGTTTCTCCATGTTGGTCAGGCTGGTCTCAAACTCCTGACCTCAGGTGATCCGCCCACCTTGGCCTTCCAAAGTGTTGTGATTACAGGCATGAGCCACGGTGCCTGGCCAAGGCAGGCTTTTTAAAGGCAGCTGTATAACCAAAACAAATCCATAATAATATAAAAAAGCCACTACCAAAAAGAGGGAGAGCGGGCCTGAGAGAAGACTCACCATGACCAGAAGGGCAAAAGCTGTGCCAGCAGAGAGTTCAGAGGGCTCAAGTGAGTACCTCACACCTCTTCCAAGAATCATCACTTCCTTCCCATAGTGATCCTTTTCCTGATTCCACTTCTGACACATTTTTGTCAAGCTAAATAACAAAAAGAGAGCGAAGATCTCTAAAAAAACTGATACTCAGGATTAGGGCATTGCAATATGTAAATATGTGTGCCATAGTGAACTATGTACCTTTTCAGGGAGGTATCAAAAGATGAAGGTTTTTAAAGGAAGAATGGGGAGGACTGCATAATATTTTGAGTTAATTATGCTTAGCTACAAGGATCAATCACAAGGGGGATGCCAGTCTGAAGTTGGACAGGCAGTTACTGCGCAGATGGCCTCACAAAAGTGTAAGATTGCCGTGGTCTTTGTGCAAGATTATAGTTTTTATAGTCTTTTGTTATAGTTTTTGTTTTCAGGCATTTACACATGAGACTCCTTCTCTTCACGGCCTTCTCTGGCTCTGTCAGGATTTTAATTTTATTTTATTTATTTATTTTTGTGACGGAGTCTTGCTTTGTCGCCCAGGCTGGAGTGCAGTGGTGTGCTCTTGGCTCACTGCAACCTCCGCCTCATGGTCCAAGTGATTCTCATGCCTCAGCCTCCTGAGTAGCTGGGATAACAGGTACCCGACACCACACTCAGGTAATTTTTATATTTTTAGTAGAGACAGGGTTTCATCATGTTGGTCAGGCTGGTCTTGAACACCTGACCTTGTGATCTACCCACCTCTGCCTCCCAAAGTGCTGGAGTTACAGGCATGAGTCACCTGGCCTATTTTTTTGCTTTTAATACAAGTGACTCCATTTTAATTTTGACAGCTGTCACAGTAGCTTATCTCCAAAGGTGGCGCACCTCCCAGGATTCATGCACTTTTGTTTTGTCCCTTCCTTTTGGATCTGGGCTGGTTTTGACTCTCTTTTTTTTACCAACAAATGTGCTTCTGAATGACACCTGAAGCTGTCATAAGAAGCCTTGTGGCTTCTGCCTTGGTGTCTTAGAACATTGGTTTATGGGAAATCAGCCACTATGGTGGAAGTTTGACTACCCTGAGACATCTATGCGATGAGAAAGCCCAAGCTAGCCCTTTGGAAAAGTCACATGGGGGAAAATTGCTTGGCCAGCCCCCAGCTTTCCAGCTGTTCCAGCTCAGGTACCAGACATGCAAGTGAAGACACCATTTTTTGGAGGTCCAGCTGGGATAGTTTAGATGTGATTTGTCCTTGCCCAAACTCATGTTGAAATGTGACCCTGAATGTGGCAGTGTTGGGAGGTGGGGCTTAGTGGAAGGTGTTTGGGTCATGGGGTAGATCTTCCAGGAATAGATAAATGCCCTCCATGGAGGTGAGTGAGTTCTTGTGAATTCAGGAATGTATGAATTCCTGGGAAAGCAGGTTGTTAAGAGAGTCAGGCCTCCTCTGATTCTCTGTCTTGTGATCTCTTTGCACATGCTGATTCCCCTTTTACTTTCCACCATGAGAGGAAGTAGCCTCAGACCCTCACCAGATGCAGCTGCCCAGTCTTAAACCTTCCAGCTACTAGAATGATGAGCCGAATAAGCCTCTTCTTCCCTGCCCCCCCAACCCAAGTTAGAGGGGTTTCCCAGACTGGAGTGCAGTGGTGTGATCTTGGCTCACTGCAACCACCATCTCCCAGATTCAAGCAATTCTCCTGCCTCAGCCTCCTGAGTAGCTGGGATTACAGGTGCCCGCCACCACTCCTGGCTAATTTTTGCATTTTTAGTAGAGATGGGGTTTCACCATGTTGGCCAGGCTAGTCTCAAACTGGCTGGTCTTGACCTCCTGACCTCATGATCTGCCTGCCTTGGCCTCCCAAAGTGCTGGGATTAGTCATAAGCCACCACACCCAGCCCCATTCATTCTTTTTTAATGAATTTCCAGTCTCAGGTATTCTGTTACAGCAACACAGGATGGACTAAGACACCAGCACAGTTGAGCCTTCAGATGACCATGGTCCCAGCTGCCAGTTGACTGCATTCTCAAGAGACACCCCAAGCAAGAACTGCCCAACTAAGCTCAGTTAACACACAGAACCATGAGAAGTAATCACCTTATTTCAAGCCATTGTAGTAGGTCACATAAATGCTCCCAGTGGTCCCTACCTCCTGGTTTTCTTGCCCTTGCATGATCCCCAACTCTCGAGTGTGGGATGAACCTAGCGACTTCCTTCTAAATAACAAAATGGAGCAAAAGTGGTAGGATGTCATTTGTGAGATTAGGTTATAAAAAATGGTGACTTCTGTCTTGCTCTCACTCTCTGGCTCTTCTCATTTTCTCACTCTGAAGAAGCCAAGCTACCCTGTGGTCAGCTGCCCTATGGAATGCCTCATGTGGCACAGAATTGAGAATGATCTCCACAGCCCATGAGGAGTGGAAGCCTGCCCACGGCCACACTGTGTGAGCGTGGTGGTGGACCCTTCTCTAGTCCAGCCTTGAAATAACTACAGCCCCGGCTGCCACCTTGCTTACAGTCTTGTGAGAAATCCTGAGCCAGAGGACCCAGTTGAGCTGCACTGGATTCCTGACCCACAAAGGCTGTGAGACAACAAATGTTGTTTCAAGCCACTAAGTTTTGGGGGCAATTTGTTAGGTATTAAATGTAATAGAGATACTACATTTTAGCATAGTTTGTTATACATAATAAGTAATGGGAACAAGTACTATGACAAGAAAGCAAAAATAATAGCCTTATATTGTTAATACCTGCTGAGCAGAAGAATGCCTGTGCTCCTGGTGTTATAAAACTTGATGAGCACGATAAAGCATTTGAACCAGTAAGAATGATCTTGCTCCTGAGGATCAGTGCTTAGGAGTTAAAGGAGCCACTGGAAAACAAGCCCCCTTGTCTGCTGCAAAAAGTGGGCCAGCAAGGCACAAACCCTCCTTCAAATTATGTGAGGGAGGGGCTCTGGGGAAGGTAGCGCAATGAGGGAACTAAGCACCACAGGAAGCACCTCGGTTCATGCTGTGCTTTTTGGAGACAGGATGAGTCAACTGAAGATGGGTATCTGGGAACTGTCAAAACCACAGGCCAAGAGATGTCTCTACCATCAGCTGTCACCAGCTACAGCTGTGCTTAAGGGGAAGTCCGGATTGTGAGATTTTCCTGCCTTGAAATGAAGACTAGAGAATTAGAAGTGTTGCTACTGAATTCTTGTCTACTCTCTGCACTGAACATGCAGTTCAGTTTCCTTTTTATGAAATCTTCCATTTATGGGCGTTACGGATTGAAATTCGTATGTTGAAGCCCTTGCTCCCAGGAAGACTGTATTTGGAGTAAGGAAATAGTTAAGGCTAAATGAGGTTATAGGTGTGGCCCTCACCTGATAGGACTAGTGTCCTTATGAGAAGATACACTGTCGCCCTCTCCCTCTCCCTTTCTCTGCACATGCACACTGAGGAAAGGCCATGTGAACCGGACAGGCAGAAGTCATTGCATGCCAGCAGAAAGCTTTCACCAGAAGCCTAATTAGCCAGAATCTTGATTTTGGACTACCAGCCTCTAGAACTTTGAGAAATACATTTCTGTTGTTTAAGCCACCCAGCCTGTGGCATTTTGTTATTGCAGTCCAAGCCGACTAACAATGGGTTAGGGAGAACTGGAATAAGTTGCTTCCGTTTCATTCCTGTTTAACTCGGCGCCCAGCTAGAGTATGAGAACTCAAGGTCAGCCACTATTGATGAGTGTCATTAATATGATCGGGGAGAAGATCCCATGAGTATATTTACAAAATGCTACGCAGATGTTAGCTGTTAAATTAGGAAGTGAGTTTGAGTTCCTCAGAACAATTGATTTCCTAGGGTATGAAGAGTGTTTACAAATGAGACTCGAGTTGTGATCAACTTTGAAAAATAGCAGGGAGTAGGAGTCAGCTCACTATGGACTGGTGGCCTTGACTTTGGTCCTATTCTAGAAGGAATTATTTAAAAGGATGGTTTTTTGGCCCTTAGAAAACGAAATGAATATTAGGTGTGAGTAGGGATTTTTCTAAATGTAAGTGATGTCAGATTAATCTAATTTCTAATGTCTTAGATTCATTTTGGAATAAGATGGGGTTTCAAATATATATACACACACACACACACACACGGCTCAATTTCCTCAGGTGAGATTACTGGGGGAATGCTGTGGACATGGTATATCTGGACTTCAGAAGCCTTTTTAATAAAAACAAAGTTTATCAATGTGGGCTGAATAACCATGGTTGGGGAGACTATACCTGGTGGCCCATTTGTGCCCAGCCTCTGCTGGTCACCGTGTCCCTGTTACATTCACCATTGTGTGGGGCACTGGCCCTGGAAGGGCATGGGCGTGGGGTCAGGTCATCCTGGGTTCTTACCAGCAGTCCCTGATTAGAATCACTCCTTCAGGCCTCAGTTTCCTAGCAGTAAAATGAGGATAATGACCATTCACAGCTCATCAGGGCATTAAGAGAATTCATTGGCCAGGGTCTTAAGTTTTGCAGGTGCTCAGCAAATGCTGGTTACTGTCTTAAGACGGTATGATCCCAGATGGAGAGCTGAGGACACATCATGAGAACGGGCTGAAACTGCTGAGACATGAAATCATTCTTGGGCTTCTATGGACCTCACCTGAAATGCAGCTCATTCTGAGCTTAAGGAGGAAACTTGTGCAGCAGAAGAATGCTCAGAGCAGTGGGCCCGGAAGTGGATGTGGAGGGATGGCAAAATGCATCATGTAAGCTGGGCTCCGTGGCTCACGCCTGTAATCCCAACAACAGAAGAGGCTGAGGCAGGAGGTTTGAGTTTGAGGCTGGCCTGGGCAACATAGTGAGAGTTTATCTCTAAAAATATATATATATATATATGTATATATATATATATATATATGTATATATGTATATAACAAAATTATCTGGGTATGGTGGCATGTGCTTATAGTCCCAGCTACTTGGGAGGCTGAAGTGGAAGGACCACTTGAGCTCAGGAATTTGAGGTTACAGTGGGATATGATTGTACCACTGCCCTCCAGCTTGGAGGACAGTGTGAGACCCTGTCTCTAAAAAACAACAACAAAAAACAGGTCATGGGCTGGGCGCAGTGGCTCATGCCTGTAATTCTGGCACTTCGGGAGGCTGAGGTGAGCGGGTTGCTTGAGCCCAGGAGTTTGAGACCAGCCTGGACAACATAGTGAAATCTTGTCTCTACCAAAAATATGAAATTAGCTGGGTGTGGTGGTGCACATGTAGTCCCAGCTACATGGGAGGCGGAGGCGGGCTGATCTTTTGAGCAGGGGCAGAGGCTGCGGTGAGCTGAGATGATGCCATTGCATTCCAGCCTGGGTGACAAAGGAAGACTCTCTCAAAAACAAACAAGTCATGTGAGAAATGGCTGACGGATCTCACCAGGCTTCTTAGAATATTTTGGGTCCCTTTCCGTGTTTTTTTTTTTTTGAGACAGAGTTTCGCTCTTGTTGCCCAGGCTGGAGTGCAATGGCGTGCTCTCAGCTCACCGCAACCTCCGCCTCTCGGGTTCAAGCAATTCTCCTGCCTCAGCCTCCCGAGTAGCTGGGATTATAGGCATGCGCCACCACGGCTGGCTAATTTTGTATTTTTAGTAGAGATGAGGTTTCTCCATGTTGGTCAGGCTGGTCTCGAACTCCCGTTACCTCAGGTGATCCACTCGCCTTGGCCTCCCAAAGTGCTGGCATTATAGATGTGAGCCACCGAGCCCAGCCAAGCCCAGAATATTTTGGGTCCCTTTCCCTTTTTCATAACATGGTCACAGTACCTTTCATTTCCTTTTCTATCACAGCTGTAATTAAGTATTTACTTCTTTATTTGAGAGTCTTTATTTGAGAATTTGTTGCCCAGGCTGGAGTGCAGTCGCACAATCTCAGCTCACTGCAACTTCCACCTGGTGGGTTTAAGCGATTCTTCTGCCTCAGCCTCCTGAGTACCCGGGATTACAGGCGCCCGCCACCATGCCTGGCTAATTTTTGTATTTTTAGTAGAGATGGGGTTTCGCCATGTTGGCTAGGGTAGTCTCGAATTCCTGAGCTCAGGTGATCCACCCGCCTCAGTCTCCCAAAGTGCTGGGATTACAGGTGTGAGCCACCACACCAGGCCAATTAAGTAATTATTTAGGTTATTGTTTTTTCTTGACTAGAAGAGGACAGGGACCTCATCTGTCTATTCATGTTGTGTTTCCAGAGCTGAGAGTTGTTTCTGGCACACACAGAATGCTCCATTATGAAGAACAAATAATGAGAAAACGGGTTCAACTGGAGAAGAGGTGCCAAGGGCCGTGTGGTTGTTGACATCCTTGAAGGAGTGTCAGGAGAGGTGTCACGCTGACCTCGGTTATGATGGACAGAAAATCCAGGGGGAACTGACAGGAAGGAGTTGCCAGAAGGTAGTTTGGAGCCAAATGCACACAGTGAGGACCAGGGGCCCCTGGGGTGGTGAGAGTTTCCTCTCGCTGGAGATGCCTCTGGAGAGACCAGGCAGCTGGCACAGAGCAGGAGTTTCCACGTCGCCTCACGCTGCGCTGGGCTGGAGGTAGACGCTGGCTGCCTCTAGGCAAATGTGACCAGTAAACGTGCTTTGTTTAGTCCCTCCCAGGGTTTAAGATATTTTTTTGAATTAGTTTCCAACATTTTAGAATCAGAGTGTCATTTTGACAAGATGACAGCAAATTTAAAGATCCTAAGTGGCTTTTCTTCATGATTCTAGAATCGGGCAGCCCACAGAACCAGCAGGTTCAAAGGACTCTGGGGCTGCAATGTGGACGGACAACATTTATGGACAGAAAATGGAACTGAGGGTCTGAGACAGCTTGATTGGTTTCAGCTTTGTGTCTGGCTGATTTAAATCAGCTGACCACCTGCCAGTGTCAGCAGCTCAGTGGCTATGATTGGCTGAGACTCAGCTGTTTGTTGTAAAAGCATCCTCCTCAGTGAGGCTGTCGGTTCTTTGATGTACTATGCCAGGCTGCCGCTCCTCATATAAGGACTCAAGTAGAGAGGGATCCTCAGGCCTAAACATTTGACAGAAGGTGTCACATGAAAATGCGTGTTTGGGCTAGGCGAGGTGGCTCACGCCTGTAATCCCAGCACTTTGGGAGGCCAAGGTGGGTGGATCATGAGGTCAGGAGATCGAGACCATCCTCCTGGCCAACATGGTGAAACCCCGTCTCTACTAAAAATACAAAAATTCGCTGGGCGTGATGGCGTGCCTGTAGGTCCCAGCTACTTGGGAGGCTGAGGCAGGAGAATAGTTTGAACCTAGGAGGTGGAGGTTGCAGTGAGCCGAGATTGTGCCACTGCACTCCAGCCTGGTGACAGAGCCAGATTCTGTCCTTATGTCTGTAATCTAACAGGCCCCGGGGCCGGACCCCTGTTGCAGTTCATAGAACTCCCTCCGGCCCACCCCTCCCTGCACCCCACATCCCTGTTAGCTGTCTGTCCCTGCAGGTACCGAGTTTGTGTTCTCTGGTCTTGTTGCTATGAAGAGCCTTTCCCTCTGCGTGTGTGTGAAGAGAACTTGAGAAATAATCTCTTATTCCTTGAGTTGCGTTTTAGGATTCAGAGCACTAACAAAATTTTGTGTTACTATTTCTTGGTGTCCTGGCTCAGGCTGTGCTTTGCTTGGTGTCTCCCCTCCCCCCCACTTCCTCCAGATTCAGCCCAAACTGCACATTCTCTCCCCTACCTGCTCCACTCCCCCCAGGCGAGTTAGGCACCCTTCCTCACTGTGGCACCCTGAGCTAAGGGTGCCTAGCTTACTGTTGGTAATTTTCTTTGCCTGTAATTTAACTGAAGGTAGGAACTGTTATCCGCACCTGCCAATAGTAAGCATGTTAACGGTTTGGTGTATGAGGATACATGGTAAAAGAAGCTTGGGAGTGCTTTATTTATCTCAGGCAGACTGACTTTAAACCCACAGCACATGGAAACAAGGGACATTTTGAGTAATGCTCCAAAGAGAATCTCAGAAATATCCAAATCTTGATTCTCATCCATTCTTGATTACAGAAATGGAGAACTGTGAGCCAGTATGCTAAATCAGGAAAGTGCTTTTGGTCCACTGTTCTCTAAACAGTGTCGAAGCCCGGGATCCCCACTCCTGTTGCAGCGCCCGGCAGCGGGGCTTGCACTTTCAGGCCCATTTCCAGCTCTGTGGGATGCAGGATCCACGCTGCATCCTTGCGGAGGGCCAGAGTCTGGGATGGACGCGCTCACACTATGCGTAGCTGCAGTCTAGAAGCGGCTCGCGGGAGAAGCTACGGGAAAGAGCTCGGAAGCTCTGCTGTCATCACTTGGGGTGGCAGAGGTTTGCCTTGGCTTTGCACCTTTTTGGGATCACGAACCCCTTTGGGGAATACACAGCTATAGCTTCTTTCCCCAGAAAAATGCAGGCGCCCATAGCGTTTTCCAGACAACTGCAGGGCATTCGTGGACTCCCGAGGCCCATCCTTACGCCCTGATTAAGACGCCCTGGAAGCAGGAGTGAATGAATGCGCTTTTTCCCTGCCCTAGGTACAAGAAGTAAATTAAGTCATATGCACTCACTCCTGTCTTCAGCCCCAGCTCAGGTCTAGCCTGGGCGCTTCCGGCCGCGAGGCCCCGCCCTCGCACCCGGCCACGAAGCGGGACCAGCCTCCTCGCCGCGCGCCCACCAAGACAGCGCCCCCGGCCCCGCCTCGCCCCGCGTCCAGCCCTCAGCGCCCCCTTCCGCCGTGAGAGTCGTTTCCGCGCACGTGACCCCGGCGTCGCGCTCTGATGAGTTTTCCGCGGCCGTGCGCTCGGGGGCCGCTGTCGCTCCGGCTCCGGCTCCGGCTGCGGCTGGCGAGGCTGCTGCGCGGCGCCGGGCGGGCTCGGGGCGCGCGGGCCGGGGCCGAGAGCTCGGGGCGCCGAGATGGAGCCGTGAGTGTCGGGCTGGGCAGGCGGGCTGGCGGGGTCTCCGGGCACCCCGGCCGGAAGTTGGGGCTGTCCGGCTCCCGGCGCCGAGCCGCGGAGTCCGCGGCCCCCACGTGGAGCTGGGGGGCAGGGAAAGGGGCGCTGCGGGGGTTTCGCGGGTGGGTTGGGCGGAGGCGCCTGCGTGGGACGAGAGGAGACCGGTCCCGGGGCCCCCTCCGGGCCTGCCCGCCCGGCGCCGGTTACAGACCGGGATGCGGTCGGGGTTCCGGGATGGGGCTGCGAGCCGAAGCGCGCACCAGGGGGCCGGGAGAACCCGGGGACGCTGCCGCCCTTCCCCGGCGGAGGGTGGTCTCCTTCACAGAGCCCCGTCTGCTTAGAGCCCGGTCGGCTTAGAGCCCCGCCGCCTTCCGCGCAGCCTTTCCTGCCGGAAAGGCCCCGGCCGCGTCGTCCCCTCGGTGTGGAGAGCGCCCCGCGCTGCCCTGCGGTATCTCCCGGCGCCAGGTGCGAGGCCCTCAGAGGCGATTGGTGACGTGGGCACCGGGGAGCCTGCTGCAGCAGCTCCTTTGGATCTGGGGTGATGAGTTTTATGAGTTTTAATGCGTTTTATGGTCTGCTGACTTTGGGCTTTTTTACTTCTTGTGAAGTCCACGGTTTTTAATGAGGAAAAACTTGTTCAGGGGCCCTATGGACGCCATCCCTAAAGCTTGCTTTTGACGCAGCAGTCGCCTGGGTGTCCCTCTGGGCGCATCCGGAAAAGGAGACGGAGTTAACCAGAGGGTTAGCGCCGCGTGGAGTTGCAGAAAGTCCGAGTTGCCGAAAGTCCTAGAGAAGGAGTGGCCCAGCTGTGCAGCCGCGCCTGGCGCACGAGTCTTCAAGGGCAGGCTCCCCGCACTGAAGCCAGTCTCAGAGGGGCCCGGGCGCTCTTCTTGGCTTATATGCGGTGTTTGAGGCAGAAGAGTTTTGCTTTGGACCTCCGCTGATTTCTCTGGCTATGGACATGGTCAGAGAAGTAACGCCCAGGCCTGTTGCGTCAATGTAAGTGCGTGTGACAGAGACATCTGTTTTCTTTCTGCTTTAAGTTTCTGACTTTGGTGTGTTGCTTTAGTACCTCTTGGGAAACTGGAATGGTATCAAATATCAGACCTATGTGGGTCTGTAGAGATTTTAAAGGCCAAGTGGAGGTAGGTTAGCAGTACTGCTTCAGCACAACTCTGAGGGACAGACAGTATTCACGTGTGGCCTATGAGAATAATGCTTGGAATACCAAGGGAGCAGTGTCTTGAGCTGTGGCCTTGTAGCAGAGTGACAATTGTGTGTTATATGTGGTCCCCCGCGCTGCACTTTGGAGTTGGTGCTTTTTCCGTAGGAGAGGCCTTGGCCAGCACATGGATCTGGGTCTAATGCCAGCGTCCTGTGCTGTTACAGGACAAAGAACTAGACCAAAGAAAGCTGTTGACTAAGGAAAGGTCCCCAGGAGGACAAGCAAAGCCCAGCTTGAATTTTGTGCGAGGTTGACGCCTCCTGCTGTGCAGCTGTGAGCGCTTAGTGCCTCAGGCTCTGTGAAGCGCCAAGAAGGTCGGGGAAGAGGGGGATGTGGATATCTGGAGATCAGGCCACCACCATCGCCCAGCGTTCCAGGCACCTACCTGGAAAC
Source organism: Cheracebus regulus (assembly GCA_963574635.1). Taxonomy (NCBI): domain Eukaryota; kingdom Metazoa; phylum Chordata; class Mammalia; order Primates; family Pitheciidae; genus Cheracebus; species Cheracebus regulus. The sequence continues at coordinate 46,185 of CAUYQU010070758.1, read as the reverse complement.
TGAGACAAGTTTGGTAGTAAAGAAGCCTGGAGGCCGGGCGTGGTGGCTCATGCCTGTAATCTCAGCACTTTGGGTGGGCAGATCATGAGGTCAGGAGTTTGAGAGCAGCCTGGACCACATGGTGAAACCCCGTCCCTACCAAAAATACAAAAATTAGCTGGACGTGGTGGCAGGCGCCTATAATCCCAGCTACTCTGGAGGCTGAGGCAAGAGAGTAGCTTGAAACCAGGAGGCGAAAGTTGCAGTGAACCGAGGTCATGCCACTGCACTCCAGCCTGGGCAACAAGAGCAAAACTCGGTCTCAAAAAAAAAAAAAAAAAAAGCCTGAAAATCTGGAGTGTGTCCTGGACTTAAGTGACTTGAGTGCTCTCTGTCTTGTCCTTGGCTGGTGTGTCTGAGAGCCCAGAGGTGAGAAAGGTGAGAAGGAAGAGAAGCCCAGGGAAAGAATAGGGTGGAGAGAATACAGCTGCTTGGAGGAGCAGGGGCAGCTTCAGCACTCTGCTTACAGTGTGTAAAGGACCGACTCCCTGCAGACCCTGGCCCTGTGACCTCTCACTCATATTCCACCCAGCCTGCTCTTTAAAAAGGTGGGATAGGTTGCCATCAAAACCCATCAGCAGAAAGAGTTAGCAGTTCTTTCGGCTTTACCTTGAACTTGCTGCAAATTCCATTCCTTCTCTGATGGTGCTAAAGACAGGAAAGATGCCAGGAGTCGGAGGATGGGGTGGGCGTGGCTCAGTTGCCAACCCGACTTCTTGTTTCAGCAGCGGGGCTGCGCGGACTTGAGACTTTCTCATGTTCACATGTGGCTTTGCTCTTACTTTAGCATTTCTCTGCAAATTTAAACAAGGTTGGTTTTTGTGTTTGTGTCTTGCTTGGCCCATGAAGCCATTTTTTAGAGTGTATTTTATGTGTCTCTTCCATCCTGGGGTCATTTCAGTGTAGACGTGTAGACGTCTATTAATTAGAGCCGCCTTCTGCCAGCGGCAAAGTGTGGCATAGACAAATTAAGTACCAGGGAGCCCGGCTGTGGTTTCAGGGTCCTGGGCCTGCTGAGTCTCCAGCGCCTTTGAGGGCACACCAGGCTTGGGTCAGCGTCCTGTTCCTGTCATTATTCAGTTATTTAGGATTTTGTCTCATAGAATGGTTTTTCGTTCTGACCAAAATGATCTCTAGAAATGGTAAAAAGATAACTGTGTGTTTGTGAGTGCTCACCGTGGAGCAGGTGCTGTTGTAAGTACTTGACATCCATTGTTTCATGGAATGTTCACAAGCACTTTTCGTGAGGAAATTTTTTCCCCGTTTTGCAGATGAGGAAACCGAGATTAGGAGAAGACAGGTGAGTTTCTCAGGGCCTTGGAGCTGAGCCCAATCCCTGGGCCATTTGGGTCTAGAGCCCACACTCCTGACTGCTATACTCTGCCCCTCTCAATAACAGCTGGCAGTTAATGGTTCCTTGGCAAGGGTTTTCATGTCGTAATGAATTTAATTGCCACAGCAATGCTAGGTGGTGGGTCCCTTAGTTTTCCTGAATTTTCAGGAACTAGGGCCTTTTTTTTTTTTTTTTTTTTTTTTTTTTTTTTTTTTTTATGAGACACAGTCTCACTCTGTCACCCAGGTTGACAGTGGTGCAATCTCATGACCTCAGCTCACTGCAACCTCCGCCTATTGGGTTTAAGCAATTCTCCTGCCTCAGCCTCCTGAGTAGCTGGGACTACAGGCTTGTGCCACCACACCTGACTAATGTTTGTATTTTTAGTAGAGATGGGCTATGTTGGCTAGGCTGGTCTCAAACTCCTGACCTCAGGTGACCCACCTGCCTCGGCCTCCTGAAGTGCTGGGATTACAGGCATGAGCCACCACACCCGGCCAGGAATGGGGATTCTTGAGAGGTAGAGTAACTGCCCCAGGTTACCCTGCTGGTCAGCAGTGGAGAGGTCCAGGCAGCTGGCCCCGCAGCCCAGGTTTCTAACCACTAGGCTGCACTGCCTGGAGCTGGGCTGGAGCCTCCTGCTAGGGCCAGCACTGCAGCCTCCTGCTAGGGCCAGCACTGCTTGTGTTGAGATGGGGCTTGCTGGCCAGTGTTTTATCTCCTTTCCAGTTCCCTGTGGCCTGGGCAGGATATTTGCTGACCTGACCAACATGTTCCTGCATGTGAGTCACTGGACTTGTAGTCTGGAAAGGATACATGTGAACTCAGCCGTTCCTTGGGTAGCTTAGAACATTGTTTATTGTATGTTGAGTTGGTTAGGCCTTGAATGTTTGCATAATAGCCTTTTTGAAGCCTACTTCTTTTTTTTGGTGGGGGAAGGAGGGGAGATAGGGTCTTGCTCTGTTGCTCGTGCTGGGTGCACTGGCGCTATCTCAGCTCACTGCAACCTTTGCCTCCCTGGTTCAAGCAATTCTCCTGCCTCAGCTTCCCAAGAAGCTGGAACTATAGGTGTGCGCCACCACACCTGGCTAATTTTTGTATTTTTAGTAGGGACAGGGTTTCGCTATATTTGCCAGGCTGGTCTTGAACTCTTGACCTCAGGCGGTCTACCCGCTTTGGCTTCCCAAAGTGCTGAGATCACAGGCTTGAGCCATGTCTGGCTTGTACTTAACTCTTGTGTAGCTAGAGAAATGACATATATCTAACTTGGCTGATTGAAATGTTAAGAGTTCTTCTTATTTAGAGTTCATCTCTTTGAGAAGTTTCTTTTAAAAACCCATTAGCTGGTAGGTTACTTGAAAAGGGAAGATATTCGGTGGCTCACACCTGTAATCCCAGCACTTTGGGAGGCTGAGGTGGGTGGATCACTTGAGTCTGGGAGTTCAAGACCAGCCTGGTCAACATGGTGAAACCCCATCTCTACTAAAAATGCAAAAATTAGCTGGGTGTGGTGGTGCAAGCCTGTAGTCCCAGCTACTCAGGAGGCTGAGGCAGGAGAATTGCTTGAAGCCAGGAGGCGGAGGTTGCAATGAACCGAGATCACGCCACTGTACTCCAGCCTGGCGCCTGGCGAAAGAGCAGACTCTGTCTCAAAAAAAAAAAAAAAAAAAGAAAAGAAAAAGGAAAGGAAAGATTTTAGTGAGGGGCCAAAGAGTGAATGTGAGGGAGTGGTGGGCCTCCTTTCTGCCTGAACCTCCACCTGCTGGGTGTGCATTTATGAGTTCCATTCCGTCTTCCACATTCTGCGGCCTGGGGCCCAAGTGGGCATGTATTTCCCCCCAGCCTGTGTTTTCCTGCTTGTGAAATGGGCTGATGTGCCTGTCCCACAGGGAAGCTCCCAGCCTGGTACCAAATAGGTGCTCAGGAAATGCCAACTCCCACCTTTGTTGCAGCCGGCTGGAGGAGAGACTTCACACAACAGGTCTTTGCAGATGTTGTTAGAACAAAATCCGAAATGCTTTCAAACAAAAAGAGGGAGGAGCAAAAAGCACAACCATCGTTTCTATTAAGTAGCCTGGCTGAGTTCTTGCCATGCTGTTCTGAGTGCTGTGTTTATGATTCTACTCGCACCTGCCAGCCACCCTGTGAGGCGAATCTTCTGCATCTCCGTTTTGCAGTTGAGGAAACTGAGGCTCTGGGGAGCTGTTCAGCTTGCTCAGTGTCATGTGGTTAGGAAGTAGGGAGCTAGGCTGTCAGGTAACAGGCTGGCGCTTTGGGCCAAAGGAGAAGAGATAATATTTATACAGATTGGAAAACTGAAAACAATGGTGTGAGAATGGGCTGGGAGATTTAAAGTCCCTGACTGCTGCTCAGATCCTAACTTGTCAGATCTCTAGTGGGAAGTCCTGGCATCAGTTGAACAAGCAGCAAGATGTGTAGTACCAGAAGTTCTCAGTCTTACCCGCCTGTCATCGTGGTGGCTTGTGGAGACCGAGATGAAGACATCTCTCACATGCCTTGGCCACTGCTGCGGATGCTGGTGTTGCTTTTTGTGTGGAGGTGGGAATGCTGGTGCGGGCTGCCCTCTTGTCTCTGTCCCTGTTGCTGCAGGATAGCACCTGGAGATGCTCTCAGTCCTCTGCTCACCCAGATTTTGTTTTGTGGTTCCGTGCAGCTCGGCTGGCGGAGTGCTTGCCTCCCCTGCCGTGCCTTCCTGACTGCTTTCTGACCCCTCATGAGGCCTCTGTGGGAGGGGCAGGCACTTAGTGGGCGAGGTCGTGTTGGTGCTGTGGTTCTGAGGAGCTCACCGCGTCTAATGGGGACACGGTTTTATGGCTGGCCGGGCCTGAGCAAGCATTGTGGCTTCAAGGGCCAGGTCCCAGGAAGAAGGCTTTCCGGGTAGGGCTGCCGGGAGGCGCTGTGCCCCAACGACAGAAGCAGAGGGCCAAAGCCAGAACCACAGACAGCAGGAAAAGACGACCCTGCGGGGAGGAAGTTCAGTGTTGGAATTAAGTGAGTCATTTACCATTTGCCATTGCAGAGAAGACAGGGGAACATGGAGGAAAATGGAAAAAAAAACCAAAAAACAGGGAAGAGTGAGTTAGTAAAAATGAAAGGCATCAAAAGTTACTGGACCTACGCCATTCCCAAGGTGCAGTGCTGGCCTCCAGGAGGTGGGATGGATACCTAGTGGAGACCCTGCCATGAAATCCTGAGAACCGGTGGGCCGCATCCTGTGGGCAAGTGGACAGTTGCTTTCTCTCACAGAGCCTCGCTGCAGGGGCAGTGGTGCCATGACTGTCAGCGGCGGCAGGGCGGGCAGTGCTCTGTGGCAGGAGGGTGGTTGTCTGTCTTGTGTTCTGAAAGGACAGTTCCCGGTACCTGGAGACAGGAGATTTTCTCTGTGTGACTTTGTATGTTGAGTTTCCTTTTTAATTTTTATTTCTGGGTGTGTGTATTGGTGGAAAGCTTTGGAGTTAGAATATGTGAGATGAATCCAAATAGATTCTTCCCAGTCTCCTGGCTTGTGTACATGGAGGGTTGGAGTTGGTGTGTCCTGAGATGGGCCAGGCCACAGGCACAGGATCCGGGGTTTGGTGTGAGACAGGTCATGTGTGAGGTCCCCACTTGATTAGCTAAGTGGATGTGCCAGGTGGTTGAATAGAGGTCTGGAGTTGAGGGGAGAGGGCTGGGCTGAGGTTTAAAGCAGGCCGTTGTTCACACCTGCCTCCTCTGCGTACCCCTTAAACCCATCAAAACCTTTCTGGTAAGTAGCTGGTAAACTCGGCCCGGTGAAACCTCAGCTTTCCTGGCCTTCTTGTAACAAAGACAAGAAGCAAAACCTGCGTTTTCAGGCATGTGCTCATCTTTTTCTTTTTCCGTTTTCCTATTATCAAAACCTCTTCCAGCTTGAGATGCTTCCTGTTTAAATTCAAAAGATTGAACTAGTTGAATGGTTCTCAGACTGCTGCATATTAGATTCACCTGGATAAATAAACCCCCCTCCCACCAGGCCACTTAAATCGTAAGGGAGATGTTTTGGTTTATTCCCTAGCCCTCATTAAATAATTCAAACAAGTGGTACTGACAATCTAGAGAATAAGCTTCATATATCAGAAAACTGTATCTTGATAAAGCTGGATGAAGAAATTAATAGCACCTGGATTCTGTTTATTTCTGGGGTCAAGAAATTCACAGAATTTCTGTTTATTTCTGGGATTCTGTGCAGCATGCCCACGGCAAACCTGAGACAGGATGAGATCACTAAGAGAGCGAGAGTAGAGAAGGGTAGGGGACAGAAAGCGGTGTGTCCCCGGACGGTGGTGGTGAGGAGGTGGTGGGGAGGGAGGTGGTGGTGGTGAGAGAGATGGGTGGTGGTGAGAGAGGTGGTGGTGAGGGAGGTGGTGGTGAGGGAGGTGATGGGGAGGAGGTGTTGGGGAGGAGGTGGTGGTGAGGGAGGTGGTGGTGAGGGAGGTGATGGGGAGGAGGTGGTGGTGAGGGAGGTGGTGGTGAGAGAAGTGGGTGGTGGTGAGGGGAGTGATGAGGGGGGTAATGCTGAGGGGGGTGATGGGGAGGGGGGTGATGAGGGGGCGGTGGGGCGAGGGGTTGATGGGGCAAGAGAGGTGACGGGGCAAAGGGAGGTGATGGGGCAAGGGAGGTGATGGTGAGGCTGTGGACAGCTGGATGGAAGTTTTCCAGCTCCCGTCTCGTGTAGATTAGACACTCAGCAGGCCTCACCTTGCTTGGAAGCCATCCTTTGGGAAAGAATATGCAGAAGGAGGGGAGACCTGGCTTGCAGTGATTTGCATTATGGATGCAATTTTAGGAGTAGGCATTCCAGTAAAGGTGTGTTCAGATTTTCTAGGAAACACATCTGTAATATTTTAAAGCACCTGTGAAACCGAGATTATTTAGAAAGGACCCAAAGAGTCAAGGGGACCCTTGGGGGACAGTTTGTTTCCTTGCCTGTGACAAATCTTCCAAGAGCTGGAGGCTCCAGGCAGGCCAGCATTTGAGAGTGTGATAGATGCCTCATGTGGAAAGATGCATGGCCAGGAGGGGAGACCTGGCGTGCGGATCCCGCAGGAAGAGACCGTGTGGAGAGCTGGCGGGTTTTCTAGGAAGTCTTCCTGGCCTGGATGGCTGGGCTGAGGACTTCCTCAGGTGTTGTACTTGACCTGGCCTGGGCACGTGGGGAAGCATGGAGCCCCTGGTCTAGCATCTCTCCACCAGCTTGAGGGAATAACACGAACGCTTCTGGAATAGAGAATGGGAGTTGAGTTTGGGAGATGTTTCGGTAGCCTTCGCATGTGCCAAGCTGGTGGTCCCAGGTGCGCCGCTGTGTAGTGCAGACCACATCCGTTGCGATGGTTCGAACTGTGGGCAGCCGTGAGAGTTGGAGTTCGAGGGAAGACTTACTAGAGAAGGTGGGACACCATTGAACCCTGGATGCTGGGTGGGATTTAGGTAGCTTTGGTGGGAAAATAGAGAGCATCTTAGATCAGAGCACTGTGTGAGTGGGCCGGCCTGGAGTCTGGTTTGACCCTGTTGCACAGCATTGTAGAATTGAAGCTCTGGAGTCTGGGGAGGCGGTTTCAGTGTTGTACTCACTTACCAGCTTTGTTATCTAGGGCGAGTAAGGGAACCTTCCTAAGTCTAAACTATCTCATCTGTGAAAGGGGTTGCAGTAGTGCCTGCCTCAGAGCTGTGATGGAGCGCAGGTAGCCTTCTGAGAGAGAATGGCAGGCGCCCTGGGTGGGTTGTAATTCACATGGGATACATGCATGGTGGCAGGAAGGCTGGAGAGGGATTGTGGGGAAGGATCTCTGGGACTTTGAAAGGCCTGTCTAAACTTGATCAAGTTGGCTGAGGGGCACCATAGGCTTCCTGGGCAGGCCGAGGCTGTTAAAGTGCCAGAATGGCACGAAGAAAGGCATGTCTGGAGGTGACGGTGGCAGCCGGCAGGAGTTTTTGGGGCCTGGACAGTGGTCTGGGCATGCTGGGGATGAAGAAGAACTGGGCGGCGAGGACTCAGCTCTTCCTGGCTGGCTGGAGTGAGAGGGCATCAGAGGTGGTGCCAGGTTTCAGGGTACGAGAATGGAGAAAGGGTGGAGGCAGGAAGTGGGCAGTGGAAGCGGGCTTTTCAGTTGTGTTATTTTGTGTTTTAGCTCAGTTTTAAACCTTTCGACCTTAAAGTCCCGTAGGGCTTCTAAGTGAAAATGTCTTGGGCAACCCTGTTTGAGGTGGGGTAGGCATGGGCGGGGAGGATGGCTCCCGAAGGAAGGACGGACAAACAGAGAAGCGTCAGGAGATGAGCTGGTTTGGAGGACTGACGTGAGGGGTGACAGAGTCTAGGGCTGGAGGTTTCAGGATGCACACGGGGACAATAGGAACAAGATGAGCGGGAAGGCCTGGGGTCAGGGACACCCCTTCTCCGTTGGTAGGCTGTGCATCTTTTCTGCATCGCAGCCTTGCCTCTAGGTGTTTAGAAATATCCTCCCTTGGTGGACTCGTCAGAGAGGGCCGTGGGCTGTCTTGGTCACTGAGTCTTACTCGGTCACTGATCTAGGTGGGCTTGCTGTTAGAGACTGTGAGCATTTCAGCAGGAGGTGTGACAGGCAGGAGTAGGCACCTAGTACAGGACAGGAGCCATGTTCCGAAGCAGCTAGGGACTCCAGCCATTGTCACCGAGCTGGTCTTACAGCAGGAGGCTGGGTCAGTTCTGGCAAAGACACCTCATCTCCCCCATCTTTACCTTGGCTTCTCAAGATTTTGTTGTTTTATCAGTTTTAGAGCTGTGATTCATCTGAAACACAGTCTTGTTTCTGAGGTTTCAGAAGTTTCTGGCTTTTTGGCTCAAAGCTTTTTTTTTTTTTTTTTTGAGATGGAGTCTCACTCTGTAGCCCAGGCTGCGGTGCAGTGGCATGACCTCCACCTCCCGGGTCCCAGTTCAAGCAATTCTCCTACCTCAGCCTCCCAGGTAGCTGGGATTACATGCACGAGCCACTGTGCCCAGCTAATCTTTTATTTTTTAGTAGAGACGGTGTTTCACCATGTTGGCTAGTTTCTGGTCTTCAACTCCTGACCTTGCGATCTGCCCACCTTGGCCTCCCAAAGTGCTGGTATTACAGGTGTGGGCCACTGTGCCCAGCTGCTTTTTTAGAGATAGGGTCTCGCCCTGTTGCCCAGGCCAAATGCAGTGGTGTAGCTTCAGACTTGAGCTCAAGTGATTGTCGCCACTCAGCCTCCAGGGTTGCTGGGACTACAGGCATGAGCCATGCTGAGCTGGTTCAGAGCTTTGAAGTCCAGAGCGAAAAGCCGTGGAAAGGGAGGCGTTATTAGCAGGATCATCCTGTCCTGGCATTGCCTTGGCCCGTGATCGCCCTGCAGGCTGCAGAGGGTCCCAGGGTTCCTGCTCGTGGTGGAAACTAAGACCTGGCGCCCACCTTCTCACCCACGAGCCTGGTGCCGCGCAGGCGGTTATGCCCCGTTCACACCTGCTCAAGAAGATGGATTATGTTGTTTTCTCTGCGTCTTTTTTCCTTTGAGTTGGACGGCTTGACTACTAGTAAGTTGAACTTTAGAAGTTTTCAGGAAGGGGAGACAATGGATTTTATTGAGTGTTCTGAGAGAGACTGGCAGGTGCCCTGGGTGGGTTGTGCACTCATACGCTTGGTCTGTGCTCTCATGCCCCTTTTTGTTTTTATTTTAATTGAAATGGGGTCTTGCTTTATCACGCAGGCTGGAGTGCAGTGGTGCGATCTCAGCTCACTGCAGCCTCTGTCTCCCAGGTTCAAGTGATTCTCCTGCCTCAGCCTCACACGTAGCTGGTGTTACAGGTGTGTGCCACCACACCCAGCTAATTTTTGTATATTTAGTAGAGATGGATTTTCACCATGTTCACCAGGCTGGTCCCGAACTCCTGACCTCAGGTGATCTGCCTGCCTTGGCCTCCCAAAGTGCTGGGATTTTTTGGGCGTGAGCCACTGTGCCCAGCCTCCCAAACGCTTTCTTAAGGCCTCTTTTTGCAACATTCCGTCTCATCTGCTAAATAACTGTGCTGGTAGGGGGTCAATAATGTGTTTTTAAATCAAGATTTAAAATATAGTTATTCTGGTTTTCTCTGCTTCCGAGTAATTTCTCCTGTGCTTTCAGCCTCTGTTTGTGGAGTTCCTGGAGCTTCTTAGTCTTGGGACTGTGGCTTCCCACAGGGAACAGGACCCTGAGAATGGTGCAGTGGAGGAACTCAGAAATAGCAATGTCATTGTTTAAAAGCCACTTGAGCTTTACAGCAGAGGATCAGATAGCGGAGTGTTTCCGTACATTTTTCACCCACCTTCCCCTCATGGGAGCACTTCACATAACCTGGTGCGTTTATCAAAACTAAGACATTGACATTGGTGCAATACTGTTAACGGAACTACAGGCTTTATTTGCATTTCCCCACCATCTAGTCCATTTAGCTTTGTGTAATTTTTTTAACGTGAAAAGGCCCTGAGCAGCTGCCTAGGAATCTTCCATTCTGCAGTGTTAAAACAATAATATAGTAAACACAGCATGCTTAAACTAGGGATAGACTTGACAGCTGGGGTAACTGCAGGAGGTCAGAGGAGACTTGTTATTGGGCCAGCCTCCACACTCCACACTCCACAGGGCCTCCCGGGCCAGCCTCCATGCTCCACAGGGCCTCCCGGGCTGGCCTCCACGCTCCACAGGCCTCCCGGGCTGGCCTCCACGCTCCACAGGGCCTCCTGGGCTGGCCTCCCATTCCGCAGGGCCTCCTGGGCTGGCCTCCACACTCCGCAGGGCCTCCTGGGCTGGCCTCCACGCTCTGCAGGGCCTCCTGGGCTGGCCTCCACACTCCGCAGGGCTTGCTCAGAGGCATTGGTGTAGGTTGGAGCCTGCAGTGCCGGCCCAGAGCCACCTCTGCATAGTGTGACTGCAGAGGGCAGGGCTGCAGCATCTTGGGCACGTGCAGTCTCCAGACCTCAGTTTCCCCGTGACTTGAAGGCATTGAGTTTGCTCCCTGAGGTCATTCCTCGCTTGGGTATTTTATGACTCCCGGTCCTCTGAGGATCTGTCAGGCTCCGGAGCTGAGTTGGACCAGGCCGCCTCCTTCCCCAGCTCTCTCGTGTGTGGGCGAGTGTTTGCACCCAGTCCCCGCACAACCGCAGAGGTACCTGTTTTTTTATTTTTTCACCCAGTAACCGTAGTCTGTGTGCTCACTGCCCAGGTGGCCACGCAGTCCCTGCTGGGGCAGCAGACCCAGTGTTAGCAGAGCCACGTCACAGTGGTGTTGACTCACAGCCTTGCCCTGGCCCTGAAGCCAGCCGGCAGTGACTTCCTGCTCTGCAGCTGCATTCTTGGGCGTGTGCTGCAAGGGTGCGGGTGCCCTTGCCCGTGTGAGCTTTGGACCGTGAAGCCAGTAACCTTCTTGCAAAGCTGGGCTTGAGCCTGTGTCTGCCTCCCAGGTGGGCGTGAAGCTGCCTGTCCCTGAGGTGAGGTGCTCAGACTCCTTCCTACTGGTCTGGCTCCTAAGACAGAACATGCGAGGACGACAGAGAACACAGAAGACAGAGCGAAACAGACAGCGCCGCACGTCTGTCTGGTCTGTGGGTCTCCTCCTTGGCACGGGGTCGGGGGCGGCCACGCCCCTTTTGTCAATGGTTTGACTGGGACATAGTCGTGCTCATGTGTCCCCTGCTGCCCAGAGAAGCAGAGCTGTGCCTTGTGACAGAGCCCGTGTTACCAAAGCCTCCCATGTATTGCCTGGGCCTTTACAGATTTTCTTTTGTTTGCTGGATCCTGATACAGGGCGTTCTAAAAGAAATGATCCCTGTCCCCGGGGTTTTCCTGTGACCGGGTGGGAACCTGGCAGGGCAAGTGGGTTTCCCTGTTGGCGTAAATCACAGAAAACCGCACAGCAAGGCAGCGTCCGTGTTGGTGGGTGGCACGAGGGGAACCTGAAGTTGTGGGGGACTTGGGATGGGAGGAGTCAGGCTCTGGGCTGGTGGGGACAGTGGAGAGAGTGTGCTGCTGGCAGGACCTGGAGCTTCCAGTGGGGCCTGGTGGTGCCACCCCCGTAGGCTTTGTGCTTGTGCATGTGTGTATGTGCGTGTGTGGGGTGGGTAGTGGGGTCTGGCCACCACCTTGGTGGCAGAGACCCTTGGGGTGCCTAGTAGCCCCAGTACGTTCTCCTCGAGCGTGGGGTTGGTGTGCCATGTGCTGACCATGGTGGCTGGTATGTCCATGGACCATCTGACCTGGAACATGCAAGAGCTCGTGGCACCGAGGTCATGGGGGCTGTTGTGTCTGGGAGGCTGCCTGGTGGCAGTGCAGGGCCACCTCGGAAGTGAAGGGCTGGGAGGGGAGGTGGGCAGCGCCGTGTTGAGAGGGCTCTTGCTACAGGGCCGCTTTCCTATGACCCCTGGGCCTTCTGACCGTCCCTCACTGCTGGCTTCTGCCCCCAGGCTGGCGCCTATGCGGCTCTACACACTCTCCAAGCGCCACTTTGTCCTCGTGTTTGTCGTCTTCTTCATCTGTTTTGGCCTGACCATCTTCGTCGGGATCAGAGGTAAGGTTTGGTTTTTCCTCAGTGAATCTTTTGCCCTGTGTGCAGCCCTGGCGTGTCGCTTTTGGCCAGCCCAGCGTGCCCCGGGCTCCCACTGGCAAGGGCCCCGGCACTGAGGGAGAAGTGCCCACAGGGTGGACAGGGTCCCAGCCCTGCACTTCTAGCTGCTGTGTCTCTCCTGAGGGAGGTGCAGCGAGCAGCCCCAAGTGACCCTGGCCATGCCCTGTGCAGCAGCCAGGGCTGCCTTGACCACATGCCTTTCATTGGCCAAGCAAACATTTCTTTCTTTCTTTTCTTTCCTTCTTTTTTTGCTTTCTTTCCTTCCTTCTTTCCTTCCTTCCTTTTCCTTCCTTCCCTCCCTCCCTCCCTTTTCATCTTTTTCTTTCTTCCGAAACAGGGTCTCCTTCTGTTGCAAGGCGCCAGGCTGGAATGCAGTGGTGCAATCTTGGCTCACTGTAACCTCCGCCTCCTGGGTTCAAGCAATTCTCCTGCCTCAGCCTCCCAAGTAGCTGGGACTACAGGTGCGTGCCACCACGCCCAGCTAATTTTTGTATTTTTTAGTAGAGACTGGCTTTCACCATGTTGGCCGGGATGGTCTCGATCTCCTGACCTCGTGATCTGCCTGCCTCAGCCTCCCAAAGTGCTGGGATTACAGGCGTGAGCTACCGCACCTGGCCTCCAAGCAAACATTTCTAATCTGCTGTGCTGTAGGCCCAGCTGGGCACTGTGCAACCGGAACCTGCTGCCTGGTGGGGGAGATAGGCCGCGCAAGTTACAATGCAGCTGACAGGGTGGGGAGGAGAGAGGGGGGCTGCAGGAGCAATGAGATCATCTAGGCCAGCACCCTTTCTCACTGATGGAGAACCCGAGACGCCAAATGGTTTCCACAAGGTTCCCAGAGACCCAGGTCTCTTCAGTCCTGTGCACAGGGCATGCAACCAGGAGCCTGACTTGTCTGGAATTTATTCCTCCATTGCTTTGTTTCTATTGGAAATAAAATATCTTTTTCCATTAGGGCAATTTCTGGTAGGTGGTGTTTAATTGATGCCCTTAATACTAAAGTGTGAATGACAATTAGGCTTAACCTGTCCCAGAGGCAATTTGTGCCTCAAAAGGCTGGTTTCTGGCTGGGCATGGTGACTCACGCCTATAGTCCCAGCACTGTGGGAGGCTGAGACGGGTGGATCAAGAGGTCAGCAATTCAAGACCAGCCTGGCTAAGATGGTGAAACCCCATCTCTACTAAAAATAGAAAAATTTAGCTGGGCGTAGTGGTGGATATCTGTAATCCCAGCCACTCAGGAGGCTGAGGCAGAGAATTGCTTCAACCCGGGAGGCAGAGGTTGCAGTGAGCCTAGATTGTACCACTGCACTCCAGCCTGGGTGACAGAGTGAGACTCTGTCTCCAGGAAAAAAAAAAAAAAAACTAGTTTCTTACCCCAAATTGCGTTGGTGAATGGACGAGGAAGCCGGGCGAGAGGGCAGCTCTTCAGGTGCTGTTTATCTGATGGTGATAGCGATAACAGCCACTGTAGCCAACTTCTTTCCCGTTAAGTCATCAAGAAGTAAAAATTATATTAATTACAGCACAAGGTACATCCATGATCTTACTTGATTTTCACTGCTATCCTTTAAGATTGGTAGGGGAGTCATTAACATTCTCATGGTCTCTAGTCTCAGTGGGACTTCAGCCACCTTCTGTTCCTTGAAGCCACTCTCTGTCTCAAATGTGCAAGATTATATCCAGCCCTCTCCGCTCTTGCAGAAATGTGAAGTGATGCACCAAGCCTGAGATACAAGTGAAGTCAGGGTTTCTCCATCCCCTTCGTTCTTCCATACAGTGCTCTATTAGTCAGGGCTCTCCAGAGAAACTGAATCAGTAGGAGATACCTGTCTAGCCTGCTTGTCTTTCTATCCTGTCTAACTATTATAAGGAATTTGCTCACATGATTATGGAAGCTGAGAAGTCCAAAGATCTGCAGTCAGCAAGTAAGAGGCCAGGAGAGCCCATGGTGTAGTTCTAGTCTAAGCCCAAAGGCATGAGAGCTAGGTGAGCTGGTGGCGTGAGTTCCAGCCAAGCCAGGTCTGAGTCTGAAGGCAGGAGAAGACCCGTATCCCAGCTGGATATAGAGAGAGCCTGGGCAGAAAGATCGATTTCTCCCTTACTCAGCCAGTTTCTTTTATTCAGGCCTTTGATGGATTGGATGAGGTCCACCCACATTGGAGAGGGCAATCTGCTTGACTCAGTCTACCAGTTCACATGTTAATCTCATCCGGAAACGACCCACAGACAAAGTAGAATAATGTTTAACCAAATGTCTCGGCACCCATGGCCCAGTCATGTTGACACAAAATTAAGTATCACAAGCACACTCTTCTCCTGATTATTTCATGTGATAGGGTTATTATAGAGTTAAGAGTACCTTAGGGACTATTGGCTTAGTAACTATCATTTTGCAGATGAGGAAATCAAGATCCAGAAAGTCTTGTTAGTGAAGACGAGAGTCCAGATATTTCTTTTTTTTTTTTTTTTTTTGAGGTAGCGTCTCACTCTGTTGCCCAGGCTGGAGAGCTGTGGCTCGATCTCAGCTCACTACAACCTCCACCTCCCCAGTTCAAGTGATTCTCCTGCCTCAGCCTCCTGAGTAGCTGGGATTACAGGAGCCTGCCACCATGCCTAGCTAATTTTTTTTTTTTTTTGTATTTTTAGCAGAGGCGGGGTTTCACTTTGTTGGCCAGGCTGGTCTTGAACTCCTGACCTCGGGTGATCCAGATGCCTCGGCCTCCCAAAGTGCTGGGATTACGGGTGTGAGTTACCATGCCCAGCTGAGTCCAGGTTTTTCTGACTCCCAGTTCTTAATTATTTCCAGGAAACCAGACTGCCTTACTTCCTGGGTTAGAAGTTTACTCAGATTGTGAATCTGTTTAACAGGAGCCTCATTGTGCACACAAGCCTCCTTCCTACATAAAGACCTCATTCCCAGCATTCCTAAACGCATTCCAGAGACATACTGCCTTGGTTGTGTATTTCCTCCTTTTGAGTGGAGGCTTGTTGATTGCAGACAGGGGATTGTCAACTGAGGCAGCCCAGAAAAACTGACATCACCAGTTGAGAGTGATACGTTTTGAAACAAATCCAGTTCTAAATTAAATGAAAATCGGATTCACAGTGTTTCCTTTGACTACTACTTTTAAGGCCAAAACTGAAGAAATGCATTTTAGGAATCCATGAAACTTGGAAAGGATTCTGGGAAGATGGTGGAGTGGAAATCTATGTCTCCTACTTAGATGACAACCATGGTGGCAAAATCTGTGGTGTAACTGTTTTGGAACTCTGGAGTCTCTTGAAGGCTTGCAACTTCGCAGGGAATGCTTGTACATTAGATTGTGGTTAATTTTGGTCAGTGCAGCCCTTAGCTCAGCAGCAGGTACCCATTCTCCACTGCAGGCCTGTAGCAGGCCGCTGTTTGTTCCTAGAGCTTGCGGAAACCAAGGTGGGCAAAAAGGACCCTGTCCTGCAGATACCCGGGATCTGTGCTCTGGTTGCTGCTGCTGCTTCTGATGGCAGAAGTGCAGTGAGAAAAGAGTGGCTGCTGCCGTTGTACCTCCCTCAGTTGTTGCAAGTCCCCCCTCCCCCGGCTAAAGTCACTTCCAGGGGATTAAAGAGCTGGCACTTTTTTTAACCCCTCATTTTTCCCTTTGTACCTTTTTGGGAGCCAGACATCGAAGACCAGGACATTCTAAAGTCACCACACCTGCCCAGAGGAAGGTGCAGGCTCAGAAAAGACCTGAGGAGACTTTTAAGTTTAAACCTCAGGCTGATCCTTTGCACAGAGACAGTCTGTAACAACAAGAAAAACAAAAATACAAAAATGAATAACAGCAAACCCTGGGGAAGGGGAGAGTCTGGTTTCCAGAGGTACATTTTTAGATTTAAGTGTTCACTTTTCAACAGAAGGTCACAAGGCAAACAAAGCAACAATAAAGTATGACCCATCAAAAGGAAAAAAATGAACCATCAGAATCTGTCCCTGGGTAAGACCATATGACAGACCTGTTAGGCAGGGACTTTAAAACAGCTGTCTTAAAGATGCTCAAAGAACTAAATGAAGAGACATGGAGAAAGTCAAGAAAACACTGTATGAATAAAAAGACAGAAAACCTAAAAGGAAACCAAAAAGAAATTCTGGAGGTGAAAAGTACCCTAGAGGGATTCAGAGGCAGATTTGAACACGTAGAGGAAAGAATCAGCGAATCAGAAGATAGGACAGTGGAAACTTTTGAGTCAGGAACAGAAAAAAAGCAGAAGGAAAATAAACAAGAGACTGAGGGACCTTTGGGACATGTGTCAAATGGACCAGCATACACATTGTGGGACTCTGAGAAGGAGAAGAGCTAGAGAATGGATCAGAGAGAATATCTGAAGCAGTGATGACTGAAAACTTCCCAAATTTGATGAAATGTGAATATAAACACCCAAGAAGCTCAACAAAGTCAAAGTAGGATGAACTCAAAGAGACCTACACTGAGAAGCATTATAATCAAACTGTAGATACTCAAAGATTCTCGAAAGCAGCAAGAGTCACTCATCATATACAAGGGATCATCAGTAAGTTTGTCAGCAGATATCTCATCAGAAACTTTGGAGACCAGAAGGCAGTGGGCTGATCTATACAGAATCTATAATATGGATGAATCTTGAGGACATTATACTGAGTAAAATAAGCCAGTGGCAAAAAGAAAAATACAATAAGATTACATGGGGTACTTAGAGTAGTCAAGATCATCAGTACAGAAAGAAGAGTGATGGCAGCCAGCGACTGCGGGGAGGGGAATGGGGGAATTGTTTGATGGGCGCAGTGCTTCAGTTTTACAAGATAAAAAGAATTGTGGAGATAGCAGTGATGGTTGCACAGTATGAACGTACTTGCTACCACTGAACTGTATACTTAAAAATGGTTCAGATGGGCTGGGCGCAGTGGCTCACGCCTATAATCCCAGCGCTTTGGGAGGCTGAGGCAGGCGGATCATGTGGTCAGGAGTTTGAGACCAGCCTGACCAACATGGTGAAACGCCGTCTCTATTAAGATACAAAAATTTGCTAGGCATGGTGGCACATGCCTGTAATCCCAGCTACTCAGGAGGCTGAGGTAGGAGAACTGCCTGAACCAGGGAGGCGGAGGTTGCAGTGAACCGAGATTGTGCCACCGCACCCCAGCCTGGGTGACAGAGCGAGACTACGTCTCAAAAAAAAGGTTCAGATGGCAAGTTCTGGAGTCTATAGGAAAAAACAATGGTTAAGATGGCAAATCTTACGTATATTTTATCACAATACAATTGGGAGAAAAAGAATTTGTGCAGTTCATACACCTGTTATTTCAGTTAAAACTTTCTGCTTTCCTGCTTAGATTAGCACATACTGTGTTTATAGCCCTTAATGACTATTTTTGGAAGATGGGATTAATTGGATGAGCAGATAAGTGTGTCTTCATTTTTGGAAGAAATCTATATATTTTACAAAATATATAAGACAAAGTCGCTGCAGTTAATGCCCTCTGGGCCCATGCATATAGAGAAAGCGCTCACTGAGAGCACAGCAGGGCGTTCCCTGTGGAAACCCTGTATGTTGTGTGCCAGTCATACTGGTTGACTTGTGTTGGGAAGTCATGAGGCACAGCAGAGGGGACATTCTGTATCTGTGTTTCTGTGTTTATGTCTTTTGCTTACACATTGTAAAACCTCTAAAGAAAAACCAGGTAAATTAAGGCTACTTCCATGTAATGTATAAATCTTTTTTGGAATTTGGGAAAAAATCTTAAATTACCAATGTAGCTATAACCTGCTTTTGTCCTTTGCTGTTACGCTTTAGGTCCTAAAGTGATCCAGACCTCTGCGGCTAATTTTTCTCTAAATAATAGCAAAAAGGTAAGACGAGGTCTGAGTGGCAGCTGGGTGGTCGGGTGCATTATAAACCTCGGGCCACTGGGAAATGGTTCTGCTGAGAGTCTAAGGCAGCCTGCCCTGCCTTGCGGCTTGCGAGGCAACACGTTTCTTACTCCGTTGTCAGCCGCTGGCCTCTGGGTTCTCGTTTGCTAAAATGACCATTTCTGCTGTAATAAATACCTTAGTACTTAGGAAGATGGTGGTATTACCTCTTAGGGAGCGGTTGTTCATTTCCAAAGAGTGGTTAACTCATCCTGATTCCTTGCAACTGTTAGTCATATCAGATTGTAGTTTTTAATAATGACACCGTCTCATCTTTCTTATTTTGCCCAAGTTAAGAATTGGCCTCTGTCAGGTTTCTAATGATACAGTTCTTTCCAATGATTACTTTGTATTCCTTGTGTGAACTTAGTTTAAATGAAAAATCCTGTCGAGTTAGGTGGCTCATGCCTGTAATTCCATCACTTTGGGAGGTCGAGGCAGGCGGATCACAAGGTCAGGAGTTCGAGACCAGCCTGGCCAATATGGTGAAACCCCATCCCTACCGAAAATACAAAAATTAGCCAGGCTTGTTAACATGCACCTGTAGTCCCAGTTATTTGGGAGGCTGAGGCAGAACAATAGCTTTAACCTGTGAGATGGAGGTTGCAGTGAGCCAAGATTTTACCACTGCATTCCAGCCTGGTGGACAGAGTGAGACTCTGTGTCCAAAAAAAAAAAAAAAAAAAAAAAAGGAAAAATCCTTTAAAAAATGTGCCAGCTTTTTATCATCTTTGGAGAAAAGAGAGGTTCTTTCAATTGGAGAATTTCGGTTTTCTTGAATAAATACTAACTTGTGAGAGCCTAGACAACTAAACCTTTTTTGTATGTGTGTGAGAAATGTAATCTTTATCTATAAATGGAACACAGTTGTCCTGCATCTTTGAGGCACCATGATAAACATAGTTTAAATCTGATTATATGACCCCAAATCCCCATTCTCTCTGTTCTCACACTTCCCTGCTGGTTTTTTACCTTTATAATTTTGCAGAAAGGCAAAAAAAAGAAAAAGTACTAAAATGACACCATTTGATTTTTGTCTTTGCTGCTGCTAGTTTGAAGGGCTTCTGCTCAGCCTGTCTTCACACTTTCTTGGCATTGCTTGATTTTCTCTGTCGTCCTGATCTGATTTGAAGAGGTGCCGCTGTGGACTTTCCTGGCAGTACCTCTTTTACAGTTTCTTTCTTTTCTTTTCCTTTTTTTTTCTGAGAAAGATTCTTGCTCTGTCGCCAGGCTGGAGTGCAGTGGTGCGATCTCGGGTCACTGCAACCTAAACCTTCTGGTTTCAAGCGATTCTCCTGCCTCAGCCTCCCGAGTAGCTGGGATGACAGGTGCGCGCCCCCACGCCCAGCTAGTTTTTTTTTGGATTTTAATAGAGACAGGGTTTTGTTATATTGGCCAGAGTGATCTCGATCTCCTGACCGCGTGATTCACCCGCCTCGGCCTCCCCAAGTGCTGAACCACCGCATGAGCCACCACGCCTGGCCCTACAATTTCTGTCTCTCAGGGTGTGAGCCTCTTTTTGACACTGAACACAGCAGCCATTCCAAGAGACCTGACTTGCATCCAAGAGACCATCCTCACTTCACTAATTTGGTGGCTATCCCTGGAGAGGTTTCTTGCCTTGATGGTTTTTAGGCAAGTCTTCTGTCCTAGGGAGTTTCATTGAGACTCTGACAGAAGTATTAAAACACAAAAACAACACATTCATTCAAGACCTGCCTGGGCAACATGGGAGACCATGTTCTACAACAAATTAAAAAATAAGCTGGGTGTGGTGGTGCACACCTGTAGTCCCAGGTACTTGGGAGGCTGCTGAGGTGGGAGGATTGTTTGAGCCTGAGAGGTTCAGGCTGCAGTGAGCCATGATTGCACCACTGCACTCCTGCCCTGGGTGACAGAGCATGACCCTGTCTCAAAAAGAAAAAAAGGAAAACCAACACATAAACAAAACAAAAAATAACACATTCACCTGCAAAGGCGATGCATTCAAATAGTGCTTTTCTTTGGAACCGTGGGTGAGCCGCTTCACCCCTCTCTGTGGCCTGCTGCTATTAGACCCCAACATTATGTCTTTAAAAGATAATGCGGAAGAATCATTGGCAACATCGTCACCTCTAATTTTTCTCACTGGGGTGAAAGCTTTCTTTCACAAAGCTAAAAATAGCATACATCAAAGAGCAGTTTGCCTGGCATACGGATACTAAAGAAATAATTTTTGAGATATGTTACCTTGCAAATATGAAAGTATTTCTTTGATATTCTTTATTATCTTACTATGTATCTCATCATTCTGCTCATTTTATCTTTTTCCAAGATTTTTTTCTGGTATTTAAGTAAGTGTATTGTCCCCAAGGCTCCAAGTGTGGAACGTGCCTGTTAGAGGTTTCCATGAGAGACAGACATGAATTGTAGCTGAAAGTTAGTCCTTCCTTTTTTTGGAAGGCAGAATTTCACTAACGTTGTTGAAAGGAAAACCTCGCATATTTCTGTTTCAGAGCTAACACTCAAACCTTTTTTGCTAAATGTAAAGTTTGTGTGTTAAGATGATGAGGTACTTGGCAGACTCAATGAAGAGATCACATGGATTACTTTGTTCTTTTTCTTCAGCTAAAGCCAATTCAGATACTTTCAAATCCACTGTCTACATATAATCAGCAACTATGGCTGACATGTGTTGTTGAGTTGGATCAATCAAAAGGTATGGAGCTTGACATTTTGGGATAATTTGTCTTTGTGTGAAGCATCGTATTTTAGATGTTGCCTTTAAAATATTCGGACAAGTGCTCAAAGACAGATGTATAAGGATGTCCATTATTATTTATCATAGCAACAAATTGGAAACCTCTTAAATGTTTTTCAGCGAGAGAGAGAGTAAGTTACGATTAGGGTCCTGGTCAGCTTAGCTCAGTGGCTGCATGGTATTGGCCTGCAGCTGCCAGCCTTTTTCAGTGGGGATCTGGGAGAGAATTAAGGCCTGATGCCCTAAAGTAATGGTTCTGGTGGTCCCCAGGGACACTTGGCAGTATCTGGAGACAGTTTCGTCACAAATAGAGAGGAGGAGGGAGTGCTCCTGGCATCTAGTGGGTAGAGGGCAGAGGTGCTGACACCTTCCCTTGCTTCTACAACAAGGAATTATCTGGCCCAAAATGTCAGTGGTGCAGAGGCTGAGAAACCCTCCCCTATCCATTGTTTATGATAAATTAGCTTCTGTCATTCTATAGTGGCACTAGCTTTATATCGTCCTAGGGAGAATTGAGAAGATCTCACCCAAATCATTTTCTGTTCTGTGCTTCAGATGAGACACTGTTTGAGAAAGAATTTGAAAAGATAAGCCCATGACCACAGTAAATGAAATGAAACAAATGCATATTACAAAAAATTTATCCCCTAACTGTTTAGAAAGCAAAAAATTCATACTACTATGTATTTGTATGTCTAGAAAATGGCCTGGAAGGATAGACACAAAATATGAATTATGATTATCTCTAGGTGGTGAAATTCTTAGTGTTTAATGCCATCTTTATATTTTGTTAAGATTTTTAAAAATGAGAGTATAATTAGAAAAACATAAGAAATAAGAAATCTCTGTTTTGATATAGAATTCGGTAAATTAAAAATGTATATGAGAAATTAAACATAAAAGTTTATTAGCCATGAAATATTTACCGTTTTTTTGTGTGTGAAGTGAAACTGATCTGAAATGCAGGTTTTGATATAGGCCCCCTGGGTGCTGGGTTGGGATCTAATGGAAAGGCTTTTCTTTGCTGGGCAAATAGAAATTTCCAAATGTTCTGAGGCCAGTGTGGCCTTAAGGACCTATGGGCTTTCTGTGTTTTCCTGACTCTGAGGTCATTACAGAGCCAGGAAGGCAGGTGTGATGTGCCTGGCATGGTCTCTGACGCTGAATTTTTTTCTTTTATAGAAACTTCTATTAAGACAAGCTTTCCTATGACTGTTAAAGTTGATGGTGTAGCTCAAGATGGAACTACGATGTACATTCATAACAAAGTTCACAACCGGACAAGGACCCTCACATGTGCAGGGGTGAGTGTGTGGGGTGAGCCCTGCAGTCAGTCCTCAGGCTGTGTACACGTTTAATTACAGAGCCGCTTTCCCATGTAGAGGTTAGCGTGGTAAGTGGCTTTGAGAAATTGTTCTTAAGTGAAAAAAATGGAGCCATACCAAAGATGGCCTGAGAAACTTACTTAATTTTATACTTGGATACCCTTAGAAATTGTTGTAAACTTACATGTGTATGCACACATCCATAAACACGTGTACACACACATGCATGCACACACACGTACTGCCAGCTACCCTGGGCTATGTGGTACTTGTTTTTACAGTGTGTGTGACCAGCTGTCCAGTGTGTGCCTAATGAACATCATGGGCTGCCATCTCATAGGAAGGTCTGCCACCAGCTATGGTCACTAGTTTTTTTTTTGAGAGGGTTTTTCTCTGTTACCCAGGCTGGAGTGCAGTGGCACAATCATAGCTCACTGCTGCCTCAAACTTTTGGGCTCAAGCAGTCCTCCTGCCTTAACCTCCCAAGTAACTGGGACTACAAGCGTGTGCCACCAGGCCTGACTAATTGTCCATGGTCACTCTTGACTGAGGCTTTGGGTTGTTCCCAGCCATGTGATACACGCCCTCATCCGTCTGCTTGAAACCGAGTACCTGGGCCTTTTGGGGGTCAGGGGCCTTTTTTTTTTTTAAACACACAGACTTGCTGTGTTGTCCAGGCTGGCTTTGAACTCCTGGGCTCAGGCAGTCCTGCTTCAACCTCCCAAGTAGCTAGGATGACAGGTTTGCACCACTGTGTGCCTTGCTTGCATTTTTTTTTTTTTTTTTTTTGCTTTAAAGAAAAGCCATTGTCTGACTTAGGAAGCAAGGCTTTCCATACCTTGCAGGTGAGAAAGCCGTGGTGCCATCACATGATTTTAGAGGTGCATCATGTCAGCAGCAGAACCATGGTTTGGAGTTGGGATTCCAGAATCCCTGGTGTAGTCCTTTTTTTTTTTTTTGAGATGGAGTCTTGCTCTGTCACCAGGCTGGAGTGCTGTGGCGCAATCTTGGCTCACTGCAACCTCAGCCTCCTGGGTTCAAGCAATTCTTCCTCCTCAGCCTCCTGAGTAGCTGGGACCACAGGCGCGTGCCACCACGCCCGGCAAATTTTTGTATTTTTAGTAGAGATGGGGTTTCACCATGTTGGCCAGGATGGTCTCGATCTCTTGACCTTGTGATTTCACCCACCTCAGCCTCCCAAAGTGCTGGGATTGTAGATATGAGTCACCACGCCTGGCCAATCTTTTTAAACTCGTAAGTATATGCAGATTGAGATACAACTCTTTGGTTAATTAAAACATCCCTGAAGAGTGACACAAATTCTTAAACTCGCAAGAAGTGTTTGTCCACACAGCAAAAACGTATTTACAGATTTTCAGCCATCCCTTCCTGATGAGGCCAAGTCCTTAGCCGCCCCTGCCTCTGTGCGTCATCCCATGACCCGACCGCCAGAGGGGAAAGGTGAATTTAGTTTTGCCGAGAAGGTGGACCACACACTTAACGCCCAGAGGGCAGGCAGCAGATTCCAGTGAGGAGAGCTGATCAGATGGAAGAGAAGCCTCAGCTCCAATGCAATGAAAGTAGCAGATGACCTGTGCTTCCTTTATAGGAGTGTGGGAGGTGGGCAGGTGGCCAGCCAGAGGGCTTGCAGCCCCCCACTGGGGGAGCGCCTCCCTGCAGAGCACTATGGGGTTCGGTGCAGGCCCAGGGCTGCCAGTGAGCTGAAGGGTTTGGCGAGTTGAGACGGTGACCTTGGTGCCGCCTTCAGCCCCCTGCATACCCCTCCTCCTCTCTGCTTTCTCCCCCTTCCCTTAGGTCAGCACCCCTGTGTCACCCAGCCCCATACCTCCTCCCGCTCCCTGACAGTTGCCCTCTTCTTTTTATGTTCATTTGTTTTTGAGACAGAGTTTCGCTCTTGTTGCCCAGGCTGGAGTGCAATGGCGTGATCTTGGCTCACTGCAAGCTCCACCTCCTGGGTTCAAGTGATTCTCCTGCCTGAGCTTCCCGAGTAGCTGGGATTACAGGCCCCCGCCACCACATCTGGCTAATTTTTTATGTTTTTAGTAGAGGCGGGGTTTCACTATGGTGGCTGGGCTGGTCTTGAACTCCTGGCCTCAAGTGATCTGCCTGCGTTGGCCTCCCAAAGTGCTGGGATTACAGGTGTCAGCCACTGTGCCCGGCTGCCATCTTGTCTTTTTAAGGCTGATGTGTAAAACCCAAACCCACACCTGTTTTCTTACCTGACCTCAGACATTCGAGGCTTAACCAGTCATTGGAGCGATGCCCTGTTAGCCAGAGAACCACCCGTTTGCTCCAGGCAGCAGCTGGATGGTGGAGAGTGACATTCCAAAAGGCAGGGCCGGGGCAGAGCTTGCTGGGGAGGAGCGGCCAGCTCTGTGTGCATGGCTGGTAGGTGCACATCTGTGTCCCTGCATGAGGGTTCATCCTCCCTGCCACTCTGGAAGGGGATAACAAAGCATTGGAGACCAGGCTCTTAATTCTAAAGGACAAAAGTAAGGGGCTCTTGACAACAGTGGGGCACACACGCCTGCACTTGCTGCCGTGCACACAGTCTTTGCTTTGACTCTGGGTAGAGGGTGGAGGGTGGTGGGAAGGTGGAAGGTGGATGCTGGAGGGGAAAGGGGGCTCCAGGTGGAGAATGACATGTTAAAAGGAGAGAAAGAAAAATATGTAATTCACTCTTATACGACAATCACAAAATTGGGCCAGGGAGGACAAATTAGGCTGCAGCGTCTGTGTTGACATGTCTCCACTTGCATTTCCCCCGTGCTCTGGTATATATTTATGGAAATGTCAGACTTGCATCACACTGTTAACTTTCTTACACAGTGACTTATTTTCAGTCATCCAAAGTAGAAAGATTCCAATTGGTGTAAATCATATATTGTGTTTTCCAAAAGTATCCATTTGGTTCATTCTTTCTAGGAACAGTTTTTGGCTGGCATCTGGATTTCTCTGGGCTTTTGGCGAGTTCCCTGGAGACGACGATAAGTTCCGCTCATCTGCTGTTGAAATGTGTGGGTCATTTGGTGGCATCGTGAGTCTCGCTTTCTTTAAAGACAAATCTTCCTTGTATATTTGCAGAAATGTGCAGAAATTATTGTGGCTCACCTTGGCTACCTGAATTATACTCAGTATACAGTGAGGGTGGGATTTGAACACCTGAAGCTCCCCATCAAGGGAATGAACTTCACAGTAAGTATACCAGCTGACTACACATTTCCATGGCTCATGTTCTAGTTCCCATTGTTTTGCTGAGTGATTGAAATGCATCTCAGCATCTAAATAATGCTATTTTGGACAGTGGAGGACATGTAAAGTTTTTAAAGTTATAGGAAAACTGCAGTTTCTTAAGTATATAGAACCAAGAATAGCTTAAAGAAGTAGCATGGAGATTGGGGCAAATGTTAGGTGGTCCGAGATTTAGAATAGAGAGGGGGTAGTGTGTTCAGTTGCAAGGTAACGAAGGGGTTAGCAGGTGTACCCTCCTATGGACCCAGCACTGCCTTCTGCAGCCCCATGAGTGGTTGTCAGCCCCTGCCTCAACTCCTGGTGAGTGGAAGGGCACTGTTCTCATTGTTAGACTGGCCTTTCTTGTGTCCAGCTGAAATCTGCCTTTTCCACTCATTAGGAGGCAGTATAACCAGCATAGTGACGAGGAGTGGGAGTTTGGATTGGACAGTGAGCTGGGTTCTCACCCGCCTCCATTATTTCCTCATGTGATTTTGTTGAGCCTCGGTTTTTTAATCTGTAAAATAGCTATCTCATAGAGCTGGGAATATTAAATGAAAATACTAATAGATACCTTAAAAAAAATAACACATTTATCAAAGTAAAAAGTAGCACAGTCACGGAGTTGTTCAGTCAGTCTGGTTCCAAAACAGTTTCATTGCCCCTTAAACCTGTTAATGGTCATTTCCCATCCCCTCTCCACAGTCCCTTGCAATCACTAATGTTCTTTCAGTCCCCGTGGATTTGCCTGGTTGGGCATTTCATATTAATGGAATCACACAATGTGTGGTCTTTGGTGACTGGCTGCTTTCACTTAGTGTGATGTCTCAGGGTTCATCCGGGTTTTGTGGGGTCCGTACTTCACTCCTTAATTTTGCTGAATGATATTTTGTCGTGTTGCTAGACCACATTTTCTTGATCCTTCATCAGTTGACAGGCATTTGGATTGTTTCCATTTTTTGGCTAGTGTGAATAAGGCTGTTGTGACCTACACAAAATGAGTTTTCTTCTCTGTCTACCCTATAGCTCTTTGAAGGTGGCCCTCTCATCCCCTCTGAGATTGTTCTTTTCTTTTGTATTGTGCCAGGGATGTGACCCCTCTCCATCCCTCTGGCTCCAAGTTTCCCTCCTGCAGCTGCCCCGGTGACCTGGCTGCAGGGACAAGTGTTCCCAATGCGGAAGGAGCAGGTGGCCCTGGGCTGTGCTGCTGGGGCAGCTGAGCCAGCTCTCCTGGGAGCCACGTCACTAGTGGTGTTTTCCTTTTCGGCCCTTTACCTCAGCCAGCCTTTCTGGATCTGGGGTCTAGTCTTTCTGTCTGAATGATCTTCTGGATCTTTGTCCTCAGAGAATCTAATTAGTATTCTGTTTGTGTCCTCGGGTTCATGGTTTGGGGTAATCCCAGATGGAGTCTGAGGCAGGTGCACTGAGCTTCAGCACACTTTGATGTAGTCCTTTGCTAACCCATCTGTGCTTTAGACTTCGCTAGTTCAGAATCATTCTGATTCAACAATGCAGACAAACAAGGGACCTCTCCCTTCCATCATCTTCTTTATTAGAACATCATCTCTCATGAGCCTTTTATGGTTCTCAACATCTTTCTCCAGAGGCTATAGTTTTATCCTGACCGTATTCCATGGTTGTGTGGGTCACTGTTTTGTCTTTGTTCTTCCATCTTTTCTATCTATTTATGTTTCCTCTTAAAGTTGTTTCTGAAGAATTTGGCACGGATCCTGGTTGTTCTTGAAGAATTTAATAGGGATTCTTAGGTGAACTAGGTCCATGCCATTCTGCCATTGAAGGCAGGTGGTACAGTGTTGCCGTGAAGCTCAAAAGGAATGGGTTCAAAAGACGCTACCATGGGAACCACTCACTTTAAATTACACCATGGCCAGAGCATCATGTTTGGTGGCACTCTTCAGCATCTGGAAGGACAATCCTTAAGACCCTTGGGATTTGTAAGGGCTGTCACCAGAGATTTTTATGTGTTTCCGTACATTGCATATCCCCAGTAGCCTGTGTAGTGCCCGGCAGCTGCAAGGCTTGCAATAGATATGTATTGGTTAAATGAAAGAGCAACAGTACAGCACCTTACAGAAATTCACATGGCAACAGACTTCTGAAATTATGTTTATCCTTGCTATAAACCAAAGATTAGAGAGTTCAAGAATGAATACCGTTTTTTAACCAATGAGTTTTGCTTAGATTGGGCCGGGGGCATTAGTTTATGCCTTAATCCCAGCACTTTGGAAGCCCGATGGAGGATAACTTGAGCCCGGGAGTTCAAGACTAGTCTGGGCAACATAATGAGATGCGCTCTCTCTCTCTCTCTCTCTTTCTTTGAGACAAAGTCTCCCTCTGTTGCCCAGACTGGAGTGCATTGGCATGATCTCGGCTCACTGCAACCTGTATCTCAAGCAGGTCTCCTGCCTTACCCTCACTAGTAGCTGGGATTGCAGGTGTGCATCACCACACCCAGTTATTGTTTGT
Organism: Cheracebus regulus; assembly: GCA_963574635.1. Lineage (NCBI taxonomy): Eukaryota > Metazoa > Chordata > Mammalia > Primates > Pitheciidae > Cheracebus > Cheracebus regulus. Next base: position 18,455 of record CAUYQU010070758.1, on the reverse strand, counting down.
ATATTTAGTAGGAATGAGGTTTCACCACATTGGCCAGGCTGGCTTTGAACTCCTGACCTCAGGTGATTGGCCCAGCCAAGACCCCATCTCTAAAAAAAACTTTTTAAAATTTAGCTGTGCATGGTGGTGCACACCTATAGTCCCAGCTACTAGAGAGACTGTGGTAGGCAGATTCTTGAGCCAGGAGTTTGAGACTGCGGTGAGCTGTAATCACACCACTGCACTCCAGCCTGGATGACAGAGTGAGACCCTGTCTCAAAAAGAAAAAACACAAACATTAAAAACATCGACAACCAAAAACATCCAGGTTTGTGAAATGCAAGGACACAAGTTTTCTCATACACATGAATGGGGTGTAAACTTATTCAAGTAGTTGGGTAATTTGGCAGTGTAGAAAAGCCTCTACTTCCATGCGCTTTTTGACTTTTAGTAGTTCTAATTTTAGCAATTTATACTAAGAAAGTGGAAATATACACAGTGATTTATATTGAAACCTATTCCTCAGAGTAAGAAGTTGGGAGCAAATCTGTATTTCAGCAATATATTTCTGGTTAAATAAATTAGTTCTGTAGCTGCTAAAATAGTAAGCTAATAGAATAGATAGCACAAACTATATATTAATTTAAAGAATAGCACATGAATTAGAAGTGTCTATTATAGAAAATCGGAAGTGTAGAAGGCTGCCTCCGGGTGGCGGGATTAATCTTCAGTTTCTTCTGTGTTTTCCTTTATTTCCCATAATGAATGTTTAGTATTTTTGTTACCTGTAAAGAAAATTATTTGACAACAAAACAGAAACTCATGGGACAACTGATATTTGAAGGGGGAAGTTCTGGGCACATGACAATATCCACCCAAGAACCTCAGGTGCTGGTTAGCCCTGCATGCCGTTTTTTCTGGTCTGACTCAGTATCCTCGTAGAATCACGTAATCAGCATCAGGCTGGCAGCTTAATGCTGATTATGTAGAGAGATGCACTAAGAAATTAGAGAACTGGGCCAGGTGCAGATCACCCTGGGAGAGACGGGGTTTTACCGTATTGGCCAGGCAGGTCTCAAACTCCTAGCCTCAGGTTATCCAGCCTCCCAAAGTGCTGGGATTATAGATGTGAGCCACCATGCACAGTCCCTACATCGTCAGCTTACATGGGTAAATATCAAAGAGCAGGACCAGAATTTCTTTTGCTGTTTGTTGTAATGCCTTTTATTAGAGAATGAAAGCCATGGAATGCATCACATTTCTATCTTGGTACTGGCTGTCAGAAATTTCAGAAATAAGTTTTTTGCTGAATTGCAGTAATTACTAACATCCTGATACGGATTTCTGGTGTAATTATCTGCATTCTTTCTTCACTATTTTGCCTTTTAAAAAAACTTAAAAAATTATTTCTATCTAATCTGGCTTTTTATTACAAGCTGCCTTCACTTCTTTTTGGAAGTAAACAGGCTATAATGAATAGATAGACACTAACGGTATTTTAGTGATGTTACCACACACCCACCAGAATGGCAGAAATAAGACGGAATATGCGGAAGCTGGCAAGGATGTCGGACAGGCAGATGTGGGGCTCCCTGCTGGGGAGCATGTGAGTTGATACAGCAGAAAAACATATGTATATTGACCAAAAGACATGCATTTAGATATTCACAACAGCACAATTCTTAGTAGCCAGACTGTAAACTGTATACTAGCAGCAGAATGAGTACATAAATTGTGCTGTATTCATGTAATGGAATGCTGTATATACAGCAAGGAGAATGAACCGACACAGCTTCACGTAATGTTATGGAGGACTTTCTGAAGCATAATATTGAATGAAATAAGCCAAATACAACATAGTGCAAAGTGTACGATTCTATTTATAAAAATTACAAAATCAGGCAAAACTAACCTATGCTGTTCATTCAGGATTAGTGTTTCTCTTGGGTAGGTTAGTGGCTGGAAGGGAGCATCAAGGGAGAGGTGTCTGAGGTGCTGGCAATGTTCCATGTCTTGATCAGAGTACTATTTACTCAGGTGTGTTCAATTTGTGATGTTAATTGAACTGCAGTTTAGGATACTTGTCCAATTCTTTACCTGTACCTGCAGTAGGAACGTAACTGTATACAATGCACCTGACAAACCGGAGCTGCCGCCTGTGCGACCACATGTTTCTTGAGACAGCTCTTGCTGCTTCAGCAGTACTGTGTGTGGCTGTACTGACGCAATTAACCTTTGAGGGTTTCTGTTGCTTTTGTGTGACATTTCCTGGGGAAATCTTTGGCCTTTGGAGTTCTGAGTTGTGTTCCTGGAATCTGGGCTCCCATTTCAGCAAACCTGGCGATGTCCTTGGCTCTGATGAAAGAGCACTAGGACCACATGGACACCTTCCCCTGGTGCCACTGTGTGTTTCACTAACCAGCTCTTCGTTGTTGATGATGATCAAATTTAGGGTAAAAATGATCCTGGTTGCTTCCTGTATTAGTCTGTTTTCATGCTGTTAACAAAGACATACCTGAGACTAGAAAGAAAAAGTGGTTTAATTGTACTTACAGTTCCCCGTGGCTGGGAGGCCTCAGGATCATGGCGGGAGGCGAAGGGCTCTTCTTACATGGCAGCAGCAAGAGAAAATGAGGAAGATGCAAAAGTGGAAATCCCTGATAAACCCATCAGATCTCATGAGACTTACTCACTGTCGTGAGAATAGTACGGGAAAGACCAGCCCCCATGATTCAGTTACCTCCCCCTGGGTCCCTCCCACAACACTGGGGAATCCTGGGAGATTCCACTGAAGTTGAGATTTGGGTGGGGGCACAACCAACCATGTCACTTCCCTAACGTACGGAGAGAAAGCTGTCACCCTGCACCCAGCGTATTCAGATGAGGCTGTTTTCAGTGGAAGCTGTCTGTGGTGAGCAGATGTCTAGATGGTCGATGGCCCTTTTCCTGCCTGAGCCTGTCGTGTGGGCCGCGTCTTCCGTCTGGCACTGTTGTCGATGCTGTCTCCCCTCAACTCAAGAATCTGATTTATCCTTTTGTTCTCAATCCCATTTTCCATGAACATTTAGTTCATTGGTTTCTACTTGAATGTTTATCTTTTTGAAGTAGAATGATGTCTTTAGTCTACGCTGCTATCACTGGACAACCACAGACTGGGTAATTTATGAATAATAGAGATTTATTCCTCACAGTTCTGGAGGGCTGGGAAGTCCAGGATCCAGTTACTGGCAGGTTTGGTGTCTGGTGAGGGCTGCTGTCTGCTTCCAAGATAGTGCCTTGTTGCTTATCCTCTGGAAGGGACACATTCTGTGCCCTCAGTGGAAAGGATTGAAGGACAAAAGGGGGCCTCAGCTGGCCCCCCAAGCTCTTTTTTGAGATAGGGTTTTGCTCTGTCACCCAAGAGCTAGAGTACAGTGACGCCATCATAGCTAAGTGCAGTATCAACCTCCCAGGCTCAAGCGATGCCCCCACTCGGTCCTCTGAGTAGCTGGAACCACAGGTGCACAGCACCGTGTCTGGCTTGGATTTTAAAAATTTTTTATTTTTTAGAGATGGGGTCTTACTGTGTTGCCCAGGCTCAAACTCCTGGACTCAAGCAATCCTCCCACCTCAGCCTCCCAAAGTGTTGGGGTTCCAGGTGTGAGCCACTGCGCCCCACCCCTCTAGCCCTTTTATAAGGTGCTAATCCATTCATGAGGACAGAGTTCTTATGACTTAAATTACTTCCCCAGATTCTCTACCTCACAATAGCACCACAGTGGGGGTTAAGTTAAACTTGAATTTTAGAGGGGACAAATTTAAACTGTAGCAAAAGTGGTGATCCTTCTCTGTCTCCTTCTTGTTTCTCCTCTTACTCTTTTGAATACATCATGCCCACACCCATTGCCATGTTCAGGCTGTGAGACTACCCACGAGGTCTCACTGGCACTTGTGGAATGATGCTTACCTCCTGTTTTTAAAAAAGGTGGTTTTGTCGGTCATACTCTGCATATGCTGTGACCTTTGACTCCACACAAATAACTTGTACTCACTTTCCTGTCCTCCTGAGATTTTTCGGGCACCTTCTCTGGGCATGTCACATCAGTCACCCTCAGCACCCTGGGTCTTCTTGGTTACTCTGGGCATTTTTTCCTCTAAGTGTTCTTCTGACTGACTTTTGAGTGGCATTCTGTGGCCAGCTGTTCATGTCTCATTTCCTCCAAGCCATGACCTTTGACTGGGGAGTGAGATGAAAACAGCAACCCATGTTGGCGAGTCCTTCAGGCTGCTACCCAGGGCCGCCCTCCGGTTTCCCAGGTGAACTGAGAGGAGTGCACCTGGCCATGCTTTGCAGGGTGCTGCCTGGCTTCTCAGACCTGTGCTTGCTACATCGTTTTCATTTCCAGCCCCCCAGTATTCCTGGACAGTGCATTTTATGTTGTTTTTAAAGTCTTGGGGACCCAGGCTGTGAATTTGAGGCTGGTCCCCCAGTCCAGACGCTTTGCTTGGTCCTGCACAGGTTGCTGTGATGCGTCCCTCACCCCGTCTGTTTCTGTGGTTGTCCATTCAGAGGATGAGGAAACATTTGTTCTCCACCAGAGAGCCAGTCAGGTCCTGGAGGCCTTCGACTGGTCATATTTTTCTTAAAGTCCACTTATTTCGTACTGCACAGGATCTGACATCACCTATGCTTACTCAGAGGACAAGGTTGTGCTCAGCAGATGTGGGTGGGTGGGGGGATGGATGGATGGGCAGGCAGGCAGGCAGGTGCACGGGAGATTTTATCGGGGAGGAGTGGCCCAGGGCAGGGTGTGGGTTCTTGTTCCAAAGGTAACTTCGTGGTGTCACAGGGCAAGCCTGGTCTCTGAAAGTACAAAAACAGCAGCTTTGTGACACCAAAGGGACCTTGATGCAAAAGCTTGAGGGCTGAGTGACAGTGCTTCAGATTACAAAGGGAATGTCTTTAAGCCGGAGTATTTTCTGGGAACTGTACTCTTTATTTCATTTTATGTGTGAATTTCAAAAGTGTATTTGGGAGTTTAAAAATAAACACAGAACAAACAAAAACCCCAAGCCCAGTTCCCTAGAGTTGGGTCCTCACAGTGGACCTAGCAGTGCTCATGGGACAGGAAAGCCTCTGCTCGTGGGTGCCAGTGTGGCGCTGGCCTGGCTTGCTTCCCGTGGACCTTCTGGCCCCAGCTCACGGGATCCAGCATGCCTGGGGGCCGCTGTGTGTCATGGAAGGGCCAGGGCCCTACTCTTGGGGCTTCCTGCAGCTTGCTTGAGAAAACATAGCCTTTCAAGCACTTGGCACAAATGCATGTGGGATTGAGCTGTCAGCTGGGCTGGTCCAGGAGGAGCACGCAGGTGATTCTGCTCGGCTGTCACTGACAGGGGCGGCCTCCCAGAGAGTCAGCATATGTGGAAACCGCTTCCTGGAACAGGAGGATAGGGACGCATGACAGGAGGAAGGAAGCCTGGATGGAGTGTGATGAAGGCACCTCGTGCCTCCTGAGTGCATAGCAGGCTTGGTGCACGGGGTCTCAGTTGAAAGCTGGACCAAAGCATCCTCTCTCATTAGCTCACATTTTAGAACTAAAATGCATGTTTTAGTTTTAGCTATATTTATTGAATAAAGCATTATTTTCTAGTGTTAATTTTGTTTTGTTTTTGAGATAGAGTTTTGCTCTAGTTGCCCAGGCTGGAGTGCAATGGTGTGATCTCAGCTCACTGCAACTGCTGCCTCCCAGGTGGAAGCAATTCTCCTGCCTCAGCCTCCCCAGTAGCTGGAATTATAGGCATGTGCCACCACACCCAGCTAATTTTTGTATTTTTAGTAGAGGCGGGGTTTCACCATGTTGGCCAGGCTGGTCTTGAACTCGTGACCTCCAGTGATCTACCTGCCTTAGCCCCCCAAAGTGCTGGTATTATAGGTGTGAACCACCACACCAGGCCTAGTGTTAATTTTTAATATTTTTGGAGATGCAGTCTTGCTCTGTCGTCCATGCTGGAGTGCAGTGGTGCAGTCTTGGCTCACTGCAACCTCTGCCTCCCAGGTTCAAGCAGTTCTCCCTGCCTCAGCCTCCCAAGTAGCTGGGATTTCAGGCATGTGCACCACACTTGGCTAATTTTTGTATTTTTAGTAGAGATGGACTTTGCCATGTTGCCCAGGCTGGTCTCAAACTCCTGACCTCAGGTGATCGGCGCACCTTGGCCTTCCTGAGTGCTGGGATTACAGGTGTGAGCCACCGAACCTGGCCCTAGTGTTAATTTTTAATGAGAGCGAGTTGAGTTGCTCTAACAGAATCTTAAGATAGAATCCTCCTCCTCCACGGGAGTCTGAGGTTATTTTCTTAAGAGTTACAGTTCCTTGAGGGTAACAACCAACCAACCAACTTTTCAGCCCTGTTACTTCAAGCGTATTTTGTGTTTTTTTTCTGATGGTAGCAATTCTTTTTTCTCTTCTTGATTGTGCCTTAGAGTATGTGTAGTCAACTAAGACATGTTGTAAACTTTTACCTGAATATTATGTTTATATCAACATTCTCCCCAAATGCTCATCACTACTTTGATTATTCTGTAAATGATATAATACTGTTATAAAATTTAAATGCTATAGCAATAATCCTAATAGTTATATGATGTTTTGGATTTATAGTAGCAATGGTTGTTTACTGAACCTTTGCTGTTTGCTGGGCGTTGTGCTTAGCTTTTAATATGCATCATCTCATTAAAATGCTATAATAGGCTGGATGCGGTGGCTCAAGCCTGTAATCCCAGCACTTTGGGTAGCTGAGGCGGTGGATCACCTGAGGTCAGGAGTTCGAGACCAGCCTGACCAACATGGTGAAACCCCATCTCTACTAAAAATACAAAATTAGCCGGGTGTGGTGGCGCATGCCTGTAATCCCAGCTACTTGGGAGGCTGAGGCAGGAGAATCGCTTCAACCTGGGAGGTGGATGTTGCCATGAGCTGAGATCTCACCATTGCACTCCAGCCTGGGCAACAAGTACGAAAGTCTGCCTCAAAAAAAAAAAAAAAAAAAGCTACAATAATTATGTGAAGTAGGTTCTAGCATTCCCTTATGGAGGAAAATCTGAGGTTTCATGAGATAAGTGATTTGTCCAGCTTGTAATGGGAAGAGCTGGAATTTGAGCCTGAATTTCTGTGATCTCCATGTCCCCATTACCATCTATTATTGGGAGTGGTTGTTTTTTGATTGGCAGCTTTATTGAGGTCTAGTTGACCCACAGTGAAACCTGGGAAACTGTTCCCACAATCAAGATTATAAGCATCCCCTTGCCAGGCATCACCCCTAAACATCACTTTCTTGTGCTCCTTCCTCCTGTCCCTTCCTATCCCTGGGAAGCCACTGATTTATTTTCACAGTGCACTCATTTGCATTTTTTAAAGAATTTTATATAACTGGAATTATACAATACGTACTTACCCAAAGGTTTGAATTGTTTCACTTAGCATAATTATTCTGAGGGTGATCGATGATGCCGAGTGTGTCCATAGTTCATGCTGTGTGATATTCCAGTATAAATGTAACAATTGTTTATTCATTCACCTGTTGATGGACATTTGGATGGCTTCCAGTTTGGGGCTGATGTAAAGACAGCAGCAACTAACGTCTATGTATAAATCTTTGTGTGGACATACGCTTTCATTTATCTTGGATAAATGCTAGAAATGGGATGGTTGGGCCATGGGGCTTAAGAAACTCACAAACTGTTTTGCAGAGTAGTTGTGTTATTTTATATTACACTGGCAGCTTACAAGGATTTCGTATCCCATCAACACTTAGTATAGTCAGTCTTTGAAATTTTGGTTGTTCTAATAGGCATATAATGGTATTTAATGGTTTTACTGTAAGGTTTTAATTTGTGTACTTTTTTTTTTTTTTTTTTGAGATGAGGTCTTGCTCTTTCACCTAGATGGAGTGCAGTAATGCAATCATGGCTCACTGACCCTGGACTCGAGATCCTCCTGCCTCAGCCTCCTGAGTAGCTGTGACTGCAGGTGCACGTCACCATGCTGGCTAATATTTTTTATTTTTGTAGAGACAGGGTCTTGTTCTGTTGACCAGGCTGGTTTCAAACTCCTGGTCTCAGACTCCTGGTCTCAAACTTTCCTACCTTGGCCTCCCAAAGTGTTGGGATTATAGGCACGAGCCACTATACTTGGCCTAATTACATACTTTGAAAATGTTGGTCACTGTCTTCTGGCTTACACTTCTCTGAAAAGAAATCTGCTATCCACCTTATCTTTGTCTTTATCTTCGTCTTCTGTAATAATGTCCCTCCCTCTCCTCACCCCCTTTTAAGATCTTTCTCTTAGGGTGCTTTTTATACTTTTCCTTGTTTCTTGTGCTTGGGGTCCATTGAGCATGTTGGATTTGTGAATTGATAGTTTTCATCAAGTCGGAAACATTTTGACCATGATCTCTTTAAATACGTTTTTTGTCCTTCTGGTCCCTCTACCCCCCCAATGCAAGGACTCTGCAAATTAGGCCAGTGGTCCCCAACCTTTTTGGCATCGGGGACTGGTTTCATGGAAGACAGTTTTTCCATGGACCAGGGTTGTTTGGGGACTTTTTAAGGACAATTCAAGTGCATCATACTTACATGAGATTCTCGTAAGGAGTGGGCAGCCTAGATCCCTCACCTGCACAGTTCACAGCAGGTTTGTGCGTCTCTGAGTATCTGATGTCCTGGCTGATCTGACAGGAGGTGGAGCTCAGGTGGTAATGCCCCCTGGCCCACTGCTCACCTGCTGCCGTGCGGCCCGGTTCCTAACAGGCCACGTGGCCAGTACTGGTCTGTGGCCTGGGGGTTGGAGACCCCTGTATTAGGCCACTTGAAGTTGTCCAAAGCTTCCTGATGCGCTGTTCATTTTTTCCAGTCTTTTTTTTCAGTTTTATTTTAGATAGCGTCTGTTGCCTTGCCTTCACATTCACCACTCTGTCGTGTCTGATATGCTGTTGATCATCTTCCAAGTCCTCATTTAACACAGAAATCTTTCATCTAGATTCTTAATTTCCCTATCTGCTAATTTTGTCATCTATGATTTCTGGGCCAGTTCTGATTGGTTGGGTTTTTTCCTCACGATGGTTTGTATTTTCCTGCTTTTTGGTGTGTCTGGTACTTTTGGTTAAATGCCGGACATTATTGATTGCTAGCTTTTAAATCTTTTAAATATCCCTCAGCTTTGTTCTGGGACATTGTCAGCTTCCTTGGAAATGGTTTGATCTTTTCAGGCCTTGCTTTTCAACATTGCTAGGTGGGGCTTAAGCAGCATTAAGTGTGAGGCTAATTTTTTCCTACCACTGAGGCAGAAGCATTCAGCATATGCTACCCAGTGCCCTTTGAATGGTGAGTTTCTTCTCTGTCTTGTGGAATGGACACCGTTCCTGGCTCTGTGGGTGCCAGGCACTGGCTTTTTGGGAGGGTCGTTCTCTCTCTACAGCTCTCCTTTCCAATACTCTGTCCTGTGGATTCAGGCCAGCCCTGTCTCCCTGGACTCCAGCCGTGGCTCTGCCTGAGTTCCCCTCCACGATGTGGGGCCACCAGGGGCACCCCTTGTTGTTTCTAGTCAGTCAGAGGTTACTGTCCTTCATTCCCTCCTCAGGTCCAGTGTCTTAAATCATTCTTATGGGTGCCTCTGTGTGTGTGTGTGTGTGTGTGTGTGTGTTTGTGTGTGTGTGTGTGTGTGTGTGTGTATGTATTTTTTAATGTTTTAGGTAAATCTGGTGTCTGTAACTATCTTTACTGAAGTGGATTTTTTAAATTGCTCAGATGACTTTAATTCAATGCATCAGAATGATGGGGCTCACTAGCCCTGTGAGTGCAGTGTTCTGGGGTCTGGTTATGGACCTGGCTCGTGCTTGGGTTAGGCGGCAGCTGGCCTCTGCCCTGCCCTGACACGGCGGTGCCTGCATCCTCAGCTCCATCAGTGCACACTTGGCACGTGGGACTGCTCAGTCAGTGTGAGAACAGACTACTTCAGCTGGGGCTTACTCTTCTGCTTTCACATTTATACTTAAAGTTTTTACTTAAACTTTGTTACAGCATTCTAGTCACATGTTTATGTCTTTCAAAACTTTCTTTTGATGGGAAGTGTGGTTATTTCTAATAAAGAGATGCAAGGTTGATTTTTGATGTGAGATTTAAGATCCAAATGCTCTTAGGATTATAAAATAATTTGTCAAATTTATCATTTATGTAACACCATTTAAAATTATTTTTAGCTCTTGGTAATTAAGATTTTTTTATGTCTGTGTTCTTTGATAAAAAAGTAAACTCTACTAAATGTTACAAGTTTGGAACATGTAGGATGTTGTTGGGTCCAACCCACAGACTCTGACCCAGTGACAGATGAACAAATGCACTGAGACACAGATACCCAGTGAAAGAGCAGGCTTGGGGGTCCGGGCCACTCCCAGACACAGAGGAGGGTGCTATAACGCAGCCGTGGCCCTTACCGGCTGGCACTGCAGGCATTGTATATAGTATAGATTTAATGACACAGGCTTTGAGTCAGCACAGTTGTGGATAATTAACATGGTTGCCTTCCCTGGAGAGCAGTCCTATGAATGATTAAAGGCCAGGTTCTGAGGCCTAAATAAAGCAAACACCATTTGTGGGTAATAACATCGTTGACCCCCCCTTCCCCCACCTCCTCCACGAGTAGAGAGCAGTCATGTGACCATGGCTGTTCAAAGGTCAGTCTTAGGACCACATGAATAAACAAGCTCTTTAGATAAACTCCCCCCCCATTCCTTTGTACCTACCCCTGCCTAATTGCCTCTGGGTAAGAACTACCACCTTCAGCTCATTCCTTCCTGAGGCTTTTGCAAAAACCTCCTGGCCTTCCAAGAAGGTTTGCGTCTATTTCTCTATAATTTTTCTCTTATAATTTCTCCCACTACTCTGACTGAACCCCTACAGGATGTTCCAAAATTTTAACCTGCATGGTGACAGGTGCCTGTAATCCCACCTACTTGGGAGGCTGAGGCAGGAGAAGTGCTTGAGCCTGGGAGGCAGAGCTTGCAGATCATCCCTCTGCACTCCAGCCTGGGCGACAGAGTGAGAGACTGTCTCAATAATAAAATGATAGTTTCACATCTAGAGTGTGTCCACTTGGGAACACTTGATATTTCTCAGACTAACCATACATGGAAGGACCCAGGTGTGTGGTGCACATGTGAGGGGATGTTCTGCTGGAGGGAAGGGCATGGGTGCTAGAGCCACAGGGTGCTGGAGGTTGTGGTGCTCAGGTATAAGGAAAAAGAACTTTTAAAATTACTTAAAGTCTCGGCTGGGCGCAGTGGCTCATGCGTGTAATCCCAGCACTTTGGGAGACTGAGGCGGGCGGATCACCAGGGGTCAGGAGTTTGAGAACAGCCTGGCTAACATGGTGAAACCCTATCTCTACTGAAAATACAAAACTAGCTGGGTGTGGTGGCACCTGTAATCCCAGCTACTCTGGAGACTGAGGTAGGAGAATTGTTTAAACCCGGGAGGCAGAGGTTGCAGTGAACCGAGATTGCGCCACGGCACTCCAGCCTGGGCAAGAGAGTGAGACGCCGCCTCAAAAAAATTTTTTTATCTCATATCTAGAGATAACTATTAGTAATCTGGTGTATTTCCTCTTAGACGCATGTTTTTCTTTTCATATTGTTTTCCCCACTTTCCATTTCAGTGGAAGACTTACGACCCTGCCTTCTCCCGGTTGGAAATCTGGTTCCGGTTTGTCTTTGTGGTGCTCACCTTCATCGTCACTGTGAGTACCATCCGCCTGACAGCCTGTGGCAGATCCCAGCCAGGAAGAAGCTGGTTTATGCAGTCACGATCTTCAGGGTGCAAGCCACCTGGAGAGTGATCTGAACTCTAAGATACTCCATCCAGTGGCCTGTGCTAGTATTACAATCTGTGTGTCTGCCAAGATGCTGCATTCAAAAAAGAATGATGTGGTATCATTTATGAAGGATTTCTGTGTGGTATAGGAGTTGTTACACATCACCGACTTTAAATTTTCGTCATGTGCAATGAAAAGTGCCATTTCACCTGCATGGAAGGAAGTCTGCCTTAGTTGAATGAGCTTCTCTGAGTACAGATGCAGCATGCTCTTGGGTTTTTATATCTGGAAAGTTGTACCAGTCCTTTCAGTTTTGGGGCATTTTCAGGAATAAGGCCAAAGAGAAGCATTTTGGAAATGTAGACATTGGGCTCGTTTGGGATCTGAGGTTTGTGTCCACGAGCCCACAGTAACTTTTGGGGAAATGCATACCCTGAGAAGCCCAAGGAGCCCCACAGAGACCCAGTCTGTGAAGATGAGAATTGGTGAATTGGAGGAACGGGAAGTGTGCTTCATTTAGTGATTTGTTGCCACCTAAAGCGTGGTATTCTGCGCTCATCAGCTGCTTGTCCTGGTGCGGATGGTGGAGAGGTGACATTGAGGAAATGTGTTCCCCCAGGAACACTTGGTATTTCTCAGAGTAACTGTGCATGGAAGGACAGGTGCGTGCACATGTGAGGGGACACTCTGCTGGAGCGAAGGGCGTAGGTGCTGGAGCCACAGGGAGCTAGAGGGAAGGGTGTGGGTGTTAGAGACCCAGGGAGCTGGAGAGGGAAGTACATGGGTGCTAGAGCCCCAGGGAGCTGGAGGGAAGGGTGTGGCATGAGTGCTAGAGCCACACGGAGCTGGAGGGAAGGGTGTGGGTGCTAGAGCCACAGGAAGCTGAAGCCAAGGGCATGGGTGCTAGAGCCATACAGAACTGAAGGTAAGGGTGTAGGTGCTAGAGCCACAGGGAGGTAGAGGGAAGGGGATGGGTGCTAGAGCCACAGGGAGCCCATGGGTGCTGGAGCCACAGGGAGCTGGGGGGAAGGGCATGGGTACTGGAGCCACAGGGAGCTGGGGGAAGGGCGTGGGTGCTGGAGCCATAGGGAGCTGGGGGAAGGGCGTGGGTGCTGGAGCCACAGGGAGCTGGGGGAAGGGCGTGGGTGCTGGAGCCACAGGGAGCTGGGGGAAGGGCGTGGGTGCTGGAGCCACAGGGAGCTGGGGTAGGGACGTGAGTGCTGGAGCCACAGGGAGCTGGGGTAGGGACGTGAGTGCTGGAGCCACAGGGAGCTGGGGGGAAGGGCGTGGGTGCTGGAGCCACAGGGAGCTGGGGTAGGGGCTTGAGTGCTGGTGCCACAGGGAGCGGGGGGGAAGGGCGTGGGTGCTGGAGCCACAGGGAGTTGGGGGAAGGGCGTGTGTGCTGGAGCCACAGGGAGCTGGGGGGAAGAGCATGGGTGCTGGAGCCACAGGGAGTTGGGGGAAGGGCGTGAGTGCTGGAGCCTCAGGGAGCTGGGGGGAAGGGCATGGGTGCTGGAGCCACTGGGAGTTGGAGGGAAGGCTGTGGCATGGGTGCTAGAGCCACGAAGCTGGAGGGAAGGGGACATGGGGTGCTAGAACCACAGAAAGCTGGAGGTTGTGGTGCTCAGGCCCAGCCCAGGGCCTCCAGGATTCCAGGTCCCCCAGTGAGCTTCATAAATGAAGGCAGAAAGCTGGTATTTGTGTTTGCGCAGTCAGAAACTCTTGCTTCTTCTCGAAGGCTCTGTGATGCCTGGTATTCTGCTGCCACACTGTGGAGCCCAAAGAGCTATTTATTACTCAGGGCCCCAAGTATGTTGTTAAAAAGGGGGAAGATGGTCCCTAGGCAAGGAAATCTAGAAAACCATTCGTTTATATCAGATTGTAAGAAAACAATCAGCAAAACCCTGGCCTAAAAATTACAAGTTGTTAGTGTTTTAAAGCAGTTTAAAGACACTTCTTTCACTGGCCTAACATATCTTCCTTAGGGAAGTGTTTGAGAAAAAATGCATCCCCTGACCTACAAGCCTCCTTCCTTCTCTTGGCTTTTCATTGGCGAGCCCTGGCGCCATCTTGGAAGCTGGTATCATCTGTAGCAGTTGCATTGCTGGGAACATGTGGCTTCCGTCACACCCATGGATGTGTCCTGGGTGGGCCCTTCTGTGCGCTGGCGCTCTGGGGACAGGCCCGATGGAAGCGGGCCCTGTTTTCCTCACTGGTAGAGGTGAGACGGCGGGTGCTCTTTCCTTCTGCAGGGGATTTATGGCTGTTAAATTCCTTCTCTTCTCCTATGAGAACAGCTCAGACCCTGTCTTAGCTGTGGCTCCTCTGTGGAAAGTAACAACCTTGTTTTGGTTGTCACTGATGGCCTCCAGGACACAGTAGGCAATTCAGGCAGGGCTTAAGGCAGCGGATCTTGGCAGGGCACCTAGACCATTGATGTGAGAAGACGACCTGGTACAAGGTGTGAGCAAAGGCAGTGACTGGAGGCTGGTTTGGTTTGCAGTGCCTGTTTGCGCATTCCCTCCGGAAATTTTCCATGAGAGACTGGGGCATCGAGCAGAAGTGGATGTCTGTCCTTCTGCCTCTGCTGCTACTTTACAATGGTAGGTGGTTCCATTTTCACTTAGGAACTTTCTCCTTGAAAATGTCAAGCTGGAGGCCGGGTGCAGGGGCGTGCTGTCATCCCAGCACTTTGGGAGGCTGGGCAGGAAGATTGCTTGAAGCCAGGAGTTTAACACTAGCCTGGTAACATAGCAAGACTCTACAAAAAAATAAAATTAGCTGGGCATGGTGATGCGTACCTGTGGTCCCAACTACTTGAGAGGCTGAGGTGGGAGGATCACTTGAGGCCAGGAGTCTGACGCTGCAGTGAGTGACGATGACACCACTGCACTCCAGCCTGGATGACAGAGTAAGACTCTTAAGTAAAGCTGGAAGGCATCTTGGAGATGGCCTAGGCCCAGAAGAGCCCGTAGGGAGCCCCAGAAGGAGCGTGTTGCAGTATGCTCCCTGGTGCCCCAGGAACCGTGTTCCACCAAGCTGGGGCAGATACCTGGCTCTTTAACAAACAGGCAGCTGTTTGGTAGTTAAAACTTGGATGTGCTACAGACACAGCAGTCCTGGAACTTGGCCGAAGGTGGCCAGACATGGCTGGCTGTTCCTCGTCTCCTGTTCCAAAAGCGTTTGCTTCCCGAGCTGCCGCACTTGGAACCCCCAGGCTCCGGGAGGAGCTGATGGCAGCAGCATACGACGCTCTGTCATGATCAGTGCAGCAATCTGTTCGCTGGCTTTTAGGTGTTTGGGAAAACAAAATAGGCCTTGGTTCATTGCCTTTCCTTTGGCTCTGGCCAGGGAGAAAAGCCGGTCATGGGTTCCAAACTCACAGAGGGACAGGGTGCTCTCTGCTGGGTGCTGGTGGACCCTGTCTCCCTTATGCGTTTCTGCCCTTTGCATTCCAGATCCATTTTTCCCCCTCTCCTTCCTGGTGAACAGCTGGCTCCCGGGGATGCTGGATGACCTCTTTCAGTCCATGTTCCTGTGTGCCTTGCTGCTTTTCTGGCTTTGTGTGTATCACGGGATTCGCGTCCAGGTGAGCCACAGCCCTCCGCACTGCCTTGGGAGGTTACAGACTGTGTCTTCCCCTCCCAACTCTGACGACAGCCTTGAGAGGTGAATTTCTCCATGAAAACCCATCTGGAGACCCATACTCAATGGAAAAATGCACATCATGTAGATTTACCAACTTGGTTTTCTTTATTTCTTACTGTTTTTTTTTCTTTTTAGGGAGAAAGAAAGTGTTTAACTTTCTATTTGCCTAAATTCTTCATTGTTGGACTATTGTGGTTGGCTTCTGTTACGCTAGGAATATGGCAAACGTGAGTAATTCTATTATGTGTGAAACGTCAGTCATGAAAAGCATTTGACAAAAGTGGAAAGGCCAGGCCAGGCACGGTGGCTCACGCCTGTAATCCCAGAACTTTGGGAGGCCAAGGTGGGCAGATCACTTGAGCTCAGGAGTTCGAGACCAGCCTGGGCAACATGACAAAACTCGCTCTCTACCAAAAATACAAAAATTAGCTGGTCGTGGTCACGGATGCCTGTAGTCGCAGCTCCGTAGGAGGCTGAGGTAGGAGGTTCACTTGAGCCTGGGATGCAGAGGTTGCAGTGAGCCGAGATCTCACCACTGCATTCCAGCCTTGGTGACAAAGTGAGACCCTTCTCAAAAAAAAAAAGAAAAAGAAAAGTGGAAAGGCCCAGAATCGAATTGTGTTTTGTGAACTCATGTGGAAAAGAATCAGCTTTCAGTGTATCTAACTTGGTGGCACAGTAGAGCCCCCTTATCTTTGGGGGATTTGCTCCCAAACCCCCAGTTACTACCTGTGGGCTTGGATAGTACTGATCCATATATATATATATATATATGTTTATACCTCCTGGTTACTATCTGTGGGCTTAGATAGTACTGATCCATATATATACCTGTTTATACCCCCCGGTTACTACCTGTGGGCTTGGATAGTACTGATCCATATATACACCTGTTTATACCCCCTTGTTACTACCTGTGGGCTTGGATAGTACTGATCCACATATATACCTGTTTATACCTCCTGGTTACTACCTGTGGGCTTGGATAGTACTGATCCATATATATACCTGTTTATACCCCCCGGTTACTACCTGTGGGCTTGGATAGTACTGATCCATATATATATACCTGTTTATACCCCCTGGTTGCTACCTGTGGGTTTGGGTAGTACTGATCCATATATATACCTGTTTATACCCTTTACCGTACTTTTCTTTTTCTTTCTTTTTTCTTTTTTTTTTTTTTTTTTACATGAGTAGGAGGGTGACTTTAGTCACAGACTGCTCAAAAACACAGGCTGCAGAGAACAGGATTTGGATTGGCAAACTCCTTATACCCTCACATCACACTCCTCCTTTACTCCTACCCTGGAGCATTTTGGCTGGGAGGCAAAACCCCAGTGCTATCACGGGTATCCCTTTACCCCTGATTCCACACCCAGAAGCTGGAGCCACATGACCTGCGCCAAGGAAAAAGACCCCATCCTGCTTTCTGTGTTCCAGTCGGCCCTCCAAATACATCCTCCACCTGGGACGCAGCCTTCAGGCCAGCCTGTGTTGTGTCAGGCTGCTGGTTGCCCTTTTCTGGGAGGCTTCTGAGGACTGTAGCCTCTCTGCTTAAAGACCGTAGAGACAACTGGTGTTCTCCGCCAAGCGGCCGCGGTGTGGGAGATTGGGTCTTTGACCCTAACAGTCTCTAGGTCTGTATACAAGGCCAGGCCCAAGTGGGCATACTAGCAAAGGCTTTTGGGAACCTGGTGAGGGAAGATGTAGGGAGCATCCATTTCCACAATGATTCTCTCCAGTGGGATCTGCCTCAGTGTTTCCCGGGCCTCCCAGGTGGACAGATATGTCAGGACTGTCTTGAGGCCCAGCGACCTGTTTTAAGCAGGAGTTTGATGGCCGGGGAGCTGCCAATGAAGCAATGCCTGTGGATCTTGTAGTCAAAGGACATACGTTTTCTCATGACAGCCAATGGCTCTTCATCAGTTACTTGACAATAGATCATTAAGGGCTTCTTTAGAGACACAGCCAGCTTTAGCTGTCTCTCAAATACCTTATGCTGTTCTGGGACAGGGGTGGTGCACTTGTAGGAGTGCACCTATTTCTCCAAATGCCACAGCCTATTTCTCCAAATGCCACAGCCTCAGGGTGTCTTAAGGCTTGTAAAAGATTGCTTCCTTGGCTGGGTGCAGTGGCTCACGCCTGTAATTCCAGCGCTTTGGGAAACCGAGGCAGGCAGATCACTAGGTCAGGAGAAGGAGATCAAAACCATCCTGGCCAATATGGTGAAACCCTGTCTCTATTAAAAATACACACACACACAAAAATTAGCTGGGCATAGTGGTGCACGCCTGTAGTCCCAGCTACTTGGGAGGCTGAGGCAGGAGAATTGCTTGAAACCAGGAGGTGGAGATTGCGGTGAGCTAAGATCGTCGCACTGCACTACAGCCTGGGCGGCAGTGCGAGACTCTATCTCAGAAAAAAAAAAAAAAGATTGCTTCCTTGACCTTAACGATAGTAACGTGCAAAATGAGGGTGACAGTCAAAGGCCCACCATACTAGATCATCTTTCAACAGATCCTCTGTAGGCAGTTTGTCAGGGTATGAGAATAACAAAAGTCTGAGACCCAGCCCTGAAATTCCTTAGAGAAGGAGCTGCTATAAATTCTTCTGAGCTTAGTCAAGGTCCCTTTGAAAGGCAGCTTGGAATACAGCATGTCCAAGTGACAGTGGGTGTCATGAAGCCCTCCTCTAGGCTTGGCGCCAGTGGCTCTTTGGGAGTGAGCTGGATGCCTGTCTTTCACAAAGATGCGGTGGCTTCTCCTCTTGGAATGTTCTTTTCTCCTTCACCTGTGTTCTTCCAAGCTTCTGGAGAAGTTAAATGGATGAGAATTGTGGGACCTGGGAGCTCACCGCGGAGTTGGGGGAATCACCAGGCAGCTCTGGCTGCTCCTCCCAGCCCGCGCTGGGTCATCACTGCTGCCCACAGAGGGGTAGCCGTAAGACTTGGGGCGGCTGGTGCACTAGCTGCCATACTCACGCC